>JAEAOA010000956.1:665000-935000 GCA_016746295.1 Potamilus streckersoni | reverse complement strand
GGACCCTTTTTCAGGTATCGCCGCACTTAGAATACGATAGACTGTAACATTTTTATGAATATGTGCATCAGAAACAACATTTGCATATTGTGCGATTCGACGTTTGTTTTTTTTTTTTGTTGTTGTTGTTTTTTTTTTTTTTGCTTTTATATAGGTGAATTCATTGCTGAGCATTTGCTCATTTATGTCTTTTCCACTCGATGTAGTATATAACATTAAGTGCAAATATTCTTTAATCAGTAAGTAATATGTGTATCATTGAGATATTCATCACAGACAAATTTGAATGCCTTTTTAAATTGATAATTCAATGTATACCATTGTAAATCAAACAAGCTAGGTATCAATTCCAAGTCAATCTTTAACTTTTCTATTACTGGTTGGAATACTTCACATGATCAGATTTTCTTCCGTTTTGTTGAGCATGTAGACCAATTTTAGAAACGTTCTTGGTGAATCAGATATTACATTTGTTACGGTCCTATTGGCCACAACATCAACAATTCCATCCCTTTTGATAAAAGAAATTGATCAAAATCTTGACTTGCACCCTCTGTTGCTTCTGATGATAAATATTGCAAAGTAGTCATAAATCTAACAGCCCGGGTAAATGGATAGCCCAGGCAATGATCTGTCAATATTTGTTAATGATGTATGTCAAAGTAGTCATAAATCTAACAGCCCGGATAAATGGATAGCCCAGGCAATGATCTGTCAATATTTGTTAATGATGTGTGTCAAAGTAGTCATAAATCTAATAGCCCGGGTAAATGGATAGCCCAGGCAATGATCTGTCAATATTTGTTAATGATGTGTGTCATCTTGCGTGAGAAAAGTTGTTAACAATTCCTGCCTCATGTTTATAAATATCTTCTGATAGAATTCGTAATTCGGAGTACTGTGGATAATCTCAATACGTGTTATATAGTATTACGACTTTAGACCGATTCTGAAACAAAGACATTACCTGTCCGTTAATTATCCATCCTGTTTCTGTCAAACTTACGGTCACTTCCCACAAAGAACTTTTCCGCGGGGCGAGAAACTGTTGCTTGCAATGAGCAGTGATGTTACCGGTTGGCCTAGGCTTAGAGGCCGGAAACCCGATATTATAACACCCGAGTGATGCTATTTCAGGCCGTTTCCAAAGAGACCACCATTATCGTTTCTCACGCAGCCAGATATTATTCTGTTTAATGCATTGTGAAAGAATTAGTGCATTGTCTCAACATTGGCGAGAACAGACGCAGGAAAGTTGGAAACACTCGACTGCGCTCCGAGTGCCGAAGTCGCGCGCCTTTTAAAAGAGTGGAAAAGGAGATCTAGGAATTTCTGACGAGATTTTAACCTTCTGAGGTAAAATGTCTTCGCCAGAATATGTCTCACTATCCTACCTAGGTGTCGAAAGATTTATATGTTATTATGGGCATTTAATTTAGTAGAAATTTAATCTTCCATGTAGAGCTTAATGATCAACATGTCGTAATGTAGTATATAGCCAATTAGTAATATTCAAGATTAATGTATGTAGTTGTTAGGATAAAATCGAAGTACATGGTGTAATATTCACCACGATGTTGCATCTTAGTGCAGAACTAAATTTAATAGGGAGTAGTTTTATACCAAGTAATTGTTTCATTTTGAATATATAGTTGTGGATTGTGCATAAAATGGCATTGCTGATCTTGTTCGCGTATAATTGGCATTTATATTTGTATGTCTTTTATAATTTTTAAGGTAGGAAATGCGTAGGAATATGGTAGATATTGATAGTTATTGTATACAGAAATATAGATATGTATGCCTTTATTATATAAAAACCGTGAGTGGCAGTGAGTTTATGAGTTGATCTAGTGATTTAATTGTTATTATGAAAGATCAGTGAGATTGTGTTAATTATTCTGTGTTTGAACAATGATGCACCATTTTACGTCCCTTTTAATTCAGAGAAGGTTTTCTGGTTCTGGATGAGATCGTGGAGGGCACGTAGAGGTATGCTGTTGTGCGTTGAAGGAGGGCTGAGGGAGATGGAAGCGAGAGTACCTTAAGCAACAACTTGGAGATCCGGGAATCGGAACAAGGATACCGTTTTAAGACGTTAGGGGGCCATATTATAACCTTAAAAGTAACCAGAATTGCGCCTCAGTCTCTCAGTTTCAGAACCATGGTATTGCATTGAATTTTCATGTGCATGCGTGTCATTTTATTAAATTTATTAATATGGTACTAAACTGCTAACACAACTATCATCAACATTTTGTGTATCCCCATCTAGCATTATACACTGTTCTATGGTCTGGCAGTGTAATAGCTTGTGCTTTCAAAATACAACGTTCACTAATCTCATTAAAACATATTGCTCAAAACAAAAAAAAACAGAGTTCTATTTTATTCAAGATGTCCGCAAAGCATGCTGGAATATACGCAGTGGGCATAAAGCAGCTGTTCAACACAGAATATCATAAAAATTACTAGTTTGCGGACGTCCGCAAGGTCATTTACACATCCTCACCCTTTGTCTACATTTGAACAAACTCCTGTCTCCCATCTTTGCTGACGTCCTTTATGGATGATTCCATATTTTGCTGTCCTATTCATTTTTCTAAATTTATTTAACATTGTAAAAATTAATTGTCAATATCAATACTAGTTCCCATTTAAAAAAGGCAATGTTAATACTCATGATCTACTCGATATTAAGTTTCTTCGTTATAACCAATATGCATATATGCTGATCAAAATTGCTTTAACACAATGTAAGCAAACCTTGTTATTTCAGTTATGTAATCAAGTATTATTGCTCTTTTTGACAAAATTTATATTTATAGCTTACTTTTTAAATGCAATTATTGCAATATTATATATGCTGTCAAGAGGCAAATCTAGGTGTGATTGATTTATTCTCTGATCTTAACTAGTCCAATCATAAACTAGTCCAACCATATTATTTATGTATTTGCTTTGTCTGTCTTCTCTATCGCAGTCCCTCTAACTTGCTTATCCGAATGCATTTCTCTTCCTCCTGATCTGGAATGTCCATAAATTCCTTTCTAACTAGAAAATTTCTTTGCCCTAATTAGATCTCGGTTTTTAATTTCAATTCTTTCAATTTCATTTCAGAGAGAGAGAGAGAGAGAGAGAGAGAGAGAGAGAGAGAGAGAGAGAGAGAGAGAGAGAGAGAGAGAGAGAGAGAGAGAGAGAGAGAGAGAGAGAGAGTACTAATCGTGATCAAAACACTTTTATCCAAATAATTCATTCCCACCAAAACCTGTATTAAAATATTCTCTATTTCTTGCTTTGTTAAGGAAGCATTCGCATATGCAAGATTATCTTGTCTGGCAAACTGAAGCAATTTGATCTTGATGGGTTTGATTTAAAACAATATTCTACACTTAAAATCATTTTGTGAAAGGTTTTGGTTTCACTGGATGTTTTTCAAATATCTGACATCAGAATACCTGAACAAAAAATTTCGTAAACAAAATGAATTTAAATCTAAATATTTTTAAAATTACTCTGAAATAATTTACAGATTCAAGAACAAAAAATGACCTCTTAGTTGCTGTTCCAATTCTATGGCCTTAAACTAGGTATAATAAAGAGGGAAAATCAAATATTTTCGTAGAATTTAAAAAAATAAAGTATCTTCTTAGATAGAATTTTAAAATTTTAAAAGAACCTACAGTGTTGTGATTAAATACCAAATAGTACTAAACTTTTGATCAGGTGGCTTAAGTGCTTGAAGAGTTCACCTCGGATGTGGGTGGTAGCTGGTTCAAACCCCAACCGAGTTATACCAAACACATAAAAGTGGTACTAGCAGCTGACTCGCGTTGGCACTCAGCATTAAGAAGTTAGTGTTAGGACTGGTTGGCCTGCTGTCAGGATAATGTGACTGATGTCTTTGGCATTATGCCTCGGTGCTAGACATTATTATACACTGTCATACTGCAGACATCGTACCGATATGACTAAAAATATTGGTATAGCTACGTTAAAATTCCAAATCACACACACATGTACATACACTTATCACAAGACCCATTCCGGAGCATTACAGAATTAGCTAAAGAAATGGCAATTAATATATGCATTACAATATGATCTAGTTAAACCTAAGTCGTCAGTTTCTAAATAACACTATTGCATCAGTGCCGAATCTAGGAGAGCGAGTGGGCCGGGATTTCAGTGCCACCCACAGTAAACAAAACCATACTCAAGCAACATAACATGACACCTGTTTTATTCTTCAGCATGTTTATAGGGTATGGTATTTAGCACACTTTGTGTAAATAGACATACAGACTTTTGCTTCCATGCCCTGTCTTGGAAAGTCAAGGCCCTTATGAAATTTTGGAACTACCCCCACCAAAACTTGACCTGATCTGGACCTGTGCATTACGAAGAAATTGGTCAAAATAATGTTTACCTTTCTTTGATTGCTGATACAAGTACAATATTATTACTTCGATTTGTAACCGAATAAAAAGGTCTAAGTGCTTTTTGCGTTTCAAACATTGGATGAAATAGAACCGAAAGCAATTAATGGAAAATGAGCCATTTATTGAGCACATGTTAGAAGCAGACGAAATACTAGATTGCATACAGAAGCCTTCTACATTATATATGGTTGAAGAGAGGCATTCTGAATGAAAAAACTGCTAGAAGAGATATGATTAAGGGGTCATACAGATGCAACCAAAAGAAGTTATTTAGAATGCTAAGGCTTTTAAACAAACCTTGAGTTGATTGACAAATATATAGCATATTTGTATTAAGTAACATTGCTAATGAAAGAAAAACTAGGTACAAATCTTAATCATAAGAAATTTGGGATATAAAATGATAACACATGATCACAAGTAGTTGAGTATGGTAGTTATGGGAGAAAATGAGATAAAAACAATTCCAAACGTTTAGAGGAGAGTTGCCATTAGGAGAAGGTAAAAAAATATTTGTTCAAAGAAAAACTTGTATGAAACGATGCTGTTATTACAGCTAATGGGATGATATCAGTTAATCTGGATGTAACCATAGCAAAGTTTACAAAAGTACTAACAATTTGATCCGGCATCTCGTGCAAGCGGAGATAATGGCGGTGGTGGAAGCATTTCTAATTCATTAATTTAATTCATGGAAATTTTAATAATATTAGTGAACTTTTAACCTTTTCACGCGAACATCAGCAAAATTAACTCTCATGACTGTTAATATAATAATCTGGATGTTAACTATAAAGTCTTTAAAAACTGAATGAGCCATTTTGTTAATTTCTGCATTACTTAGCATGATCTCTACAGTTATATTAAAAGTGATTTATTTATACCAGCTGAAAGATGCAAACAAATATCTAGTTACTTTTTATGCTAATCTATTCCCTAGCTAACTTATCTGTCAACCTATATTCACGTGTTTATATATCTATATCAGATTTTTTTCATGGCTGAATAATCATAAAGTGCTGTAGTTTTAGACATGTGTGAATTAGTTTTGTCTTATCATTGGTATTGCTTTTCTTTTGGAGCATGGCTGCTGCCTGCTTATAAGATTTGTTGACTGCGTCGGTATTTACAGCAGTGTTAATTCCTAGTTACAATTAATATGATGACGTTTGCAAATTATAATTTTCGCTACGTTCCATTCTCACACCCGATGATTGAGCATTGCAACTACACCGTAAACACAAACTGTATAGCTAAGTCTAAGTCTGAAATATATATTTGAAATCTTACATAATGTATACGTCTGGATCAATATTTTGTTGACCTAAACGTAAGTTATCAAATGATCCTTTTATGGCGTATTTGAGCAGTCAAGACTGATTATGCTAAACTTGTTTAATTTTTCACTTGAGCATCTGTAATAGATACTAGTCATTATCCAAAATTTTGTTTCTTCATTTTAGTCATTTATTATATCCAGGAAAGTAACAGGTGCATCACATTTGTCAATTTGGAAATTAACTTTTTGTATTAATTTGTTTAGCTGGATGTTTTTTCCTTCTATTGCCAGTATTTAACTGTTACAACTCCATAATTACAATGTCGAATATAAGAATTTGACACCATATATGATGGAGGTTAGTCAAAACCATGATGTACAGTTTTATGTTCTTTAGGTCCATTAGAGAGCGCTCTAACCACTAGTCCAGGTTTTGCTGTCATATCAACTATAGTAATGAAAAGAGTGCTATTTTTTATTCGTAAACACTAACGACCAATAAAACAAATTCATTCCGTATACAGATTTTTTTTCAAACAAATCTGACGTTCATAGAGCCATAATTCGAGTATAGATTTTGTCCAAAAAAAAACCAACAATTAATAAAGACAGAACTAGTTCCTCCATGACCCCCAAAAAGATCATGTGCTAGGTTGTTTCAAAATAAAAATATATACAGGATGTTCAGATGTGGTTTTAAAAATTTAGAAAACCGGCTTAATTTAGATGAAACATAGTTAACAGTTTTAAACCGGCTACAACAGTTCAAGTGAACCAAATATCGTAGATATATAACTAATTCTGTTAAAACAAACTATACAAAGCTATCTGACTGACCTCTTTTAGCAAAATGCGCAGTATGTTCACACATATATGTAGATAATGGTGTATGTTTTGGCGCTGTGACGAAAAGAATCAGTTTTAATTAACAATTAGCCAAGTAAAACATGGATCCTGTTCACGTCAGGAAACGAATGGAAGCTATCCTTCAAAGTTTTCACAAAACTTCACTCTCTAATGTATCTGCTTGAAGTACGATCCATGCAGTGCAAACCGTATCAATACGTGGAAATGTGTTTAATATCATGCAATCTAAAAAACTGCTCTTAAAGTATAGCTTGGGGTGCGAAGTCATAACTCATTGCCTATTTAAAAGATGCTTTTTACCGAAACTAGGTGTCAGCAGCAGGTAGCCGCTTCTTGCCGGGCCTAGGAAACTTAATCGACCTTATATCGATTCCTACCTGTATTAAATCGATACGGAAATGATGTATCTTCTCTGATATTGTGAGTATAACATTAGCTATGTCTTGAATTTGTTGATAGGCAGAGAGATCATGTTAATGCTGTATTTTAGTATCTCTTATCACCACATTGACATGCGCTCTCTATGTGATGAATTGGATGTTTTCCAGGTTGTTTCAAGCCAGAATTAGTCATTCCAGGGCACTAAGCACTAAAAATATTATGCTGTCCCTACCACATACAGCTAAAAATAATTCTTAAATCTAAAAACGTTGGAACATACCAGTGTTACCATCATTCCAAATCAAAATACTCATACATGCAGATTGAAAGTATCATACATAATTCATTCAATTTTATCATCAACAATTAATTTAAATTTGTTTCTGGTACCCTTGTTGGGATGGTGTCTTAAGCATCTGCTTAATGAGTAATCTTGTCCTGTTCAGGTTACTGGTGATTATTCTATGAAAAATGTGATAAAGTCATGTCTTTTCGGGGGTTTTTTGCTTGTCAAGTTAAAAAGAAACATTACGTGACTTTCATTAACATTTTATAATTTTTGCACAACAATGTTGGTAATGAGTGGCTTATGCTTGGGAGCTGTAGGTTCCAAAATTTTTGGAGTCATGTGTCCAACAACAAATTGGAGAGAACCAGGTCACATTTGCGGTAGTTTTGTTTTATCTGTCAACGAATTAAAGACATAACAAATGTTATTCAAGCAATTCGTAAGATAAATCATCTTCCTAAACTTTTGTTTTGGGTATGACTGAATGCAAAGTTGAATATGTTGGGTAGGCCCGGTAGTACGATGCTAGCCTTTTCCGATATCACGTGGTTTCGGCGATTAACCAACTTTTCAACAGGTAGTGAGGTCGTACCTCAGATTCAAAGGTAAATATCACCATATCTACACTGTGGTAATATAGGTCTGAGGAAACTTGAGCTATCATTATTTGACATACAACTTTATATTATAAATCGTTCAAAGCAAATTCTTCTTTTGAAATTCTCCTTTGTTCTGACAGTCGTGGGGAACAATTGCATCTTGTGGGATTTACCAATTAGCTCTAAAGAGATTGAACATCGTCCAATCATTCCAAGTATTAAAAAATCATATGATAGCTTAAATAAATGCTGACTAGTGGTAACTGACAACTGAAACTTTACTAGCCATTGGAAGATTAAAATTATCAAACCCAACAGTCCAACAGTAAATTTACTTGTCTCAGTTAAAATATAGGCAAAATGATGCATATTTGTCCAGTTTCTTACTCTGCCTTTCTCTAGATTGCAGCAGACCAGAGTGTAGTCTTCAAACCCCATGACATTCTGGTCAAGCCATGAAGCAACCAACTTAAATTGAACGTTCAAAATCAGTAAGGTACTTAAGTGGCACATATGGAAATTGTTTTGAATTTAGTGGTGGAAATAAACGACTAAATGGGCAGAGTTTGCATGAAAATTAGTAGGGTGTCATAGAGGGGTCAGTCTATTTACCGTTTGTCAATTAGGGGTCAGTCTATTTACCGTTTGTCAATTTGGAGTAGAGGCTGGTGTGGTCATTGATCTCTCCCTTTCGACTGATTTAAGCAAGTGCCTATGATTCAATCTACCCCTTTCGACTGATATAAGCAAGTGCCTATGATTCCATCTACCCCTTTCGACTGATTTAAGCAAGTGCCTATGATTCCATCTACCCCTTTCGACTGATTTAAGCAAGTGCCTATGATTCCATCTACCCCTTTCGACTGATATAAGCAAGTGCATGTGATTCCATCTACCCCTTTCGACTGATATAAGCAAGTGCCTATGATTCCATCTACCCCTTTCGACTGATATAAGCAAGTGCATGTGATTCCATCTACCCCTTTCGACTGATATAAGCAAGTGTCTATGATTCCATCTACCCCTTTCGACTGATATAAGCAAGTGCCTATGATTCCATCTACCCCTTTCGACTGATATAAGCAAGTGCATGTGATTCCATCTACCCCTTTCGACTGATATAAGCAAGTGCCTATGATTCCATCTACCCCTTTCAACTGATATAAGCAAGTGCATGTGATTAGGTTTCCACATTTCAAATGATATAAGCAAGTGCATTTGATTGTGTCTTCCCCTTTCGACTGATAAAAGAAAGTGTATGTGATTTGTTTCCAGGGCACCGACCAAACAGATCAGTATAAAATATCTAGGTTACATTTGACATGAAAGTCTAGTGAATTGTGCAGTTTGTAGCGTAAAGAAAGACTCTTCTAGTTGGCTTCTGCCCTTCAAGTTGACATTTAAAGTGTGATGGAACTGTTTGCCAACGACTTATCGCCGTCTGTGGTTCCTTTTTAACGCGGCTCAAGACAATCCTTTGTCAAATTACGTTCCTGCAGATGATGGTAGAACGAAATAAAATTCTCCTAATGACTCCATCAATAACTTTGACCAGGGTATAACAGCATGCTCATGCGTGAAGCTAACTCGGCATCAAGTAATTATTGTTTGTCTCATTCTGATTAGGGCACAGCTGTGCTTCTCTTGTAGCATATTTGCATAGTGAATTGCGCTGGAATCTCGAATCAATAACGTCGCCGTCTTTAATTTTTGGCGAGAATTGTTTGATACTGGTTGAGGACAATCTACCGTATTTGTAAGCATTGAATCACTGCTAACAACTTGGTCTTAGATCTGCCCCATATTATCCAGCTGCAGGTCAGGTTCTCGGTTTTTAAGTAAAACATATTCTGTACGGTCACTGCATATTTTATATTTTATGGCATGACTGGATGTGCTATTTAAAGTTTAATACAAAGTTTACACAGACTATGCTGAATTTCTCAGTACAAAGTTGATACATTTCATAAACACGCTTAAAATAATATATTGTTCTGAGCAAAGTCCAAGCATTTCATTAACACAAAGACCATAGCATATTTCTCAGAGTAAAGACCTGATTTCGATAAACAATTAATCCAACTCACAGTTTTATCTCCTATTTTTTTTTTGTTTTCTTTTTAAAGTTTTGTGAATGAATTGTTAGCTTCATTGTTTTGATTTTTTTTGTTTCCATTTTGTTGACATCATCCAAATAAATTGTTATTTAAGGCTGAAAAATTGTTAAAGCTACGCTAAAAATCGAAACACACATACACACGCACGCGATTTAAGATGGTGAGATGGTTCAACTAAATTCAGCCCCCATCTCATTGTGTATACTGAGATATGGTTAAAATGAACGGTTTGAGAAGTATACAAGCAATTATACGGAAGATATGTTTACAAGTCCAAGTTTATATCCTCTTTTCATATTTAATGTGAATATTGCCATTGAATGATTTTAACTCAATATTATTCATAATGTTTGATAATTCTCTCGAGTGTTGCTAAACGTATTGGAATAAATATTGGTCTAATCAGTGTTTTGTTTTGTTTTAATCAGCTTGCAATTCTAAAGAAGCACCATAAAACATGCTATTATATTTTTATCCATAGGGTAATAATTCCTACGTTAATGAATGCCTGCCTAATATTCATATTGTGAGAATGGATAGCATAATATATTCGTGATTTGTTGCTTAGTGTATTAGCAGATACTTTTCTCAATCATTGGTTTGTTTTCAAGTTTAATTCTCATCCTATGTCCACATATCAAAGTAGGCTCCTTGGACACTAAGTCAGGTGTTTTTCAAAGTATCCCCGTTAGTCATTCACTATTCTAGTCTATATGATAACTGAAATTTTTTAAAAATTCTCACATTCAGTAGCATAAAAAAATAAAAATGAAATAATTACTGTTATACGATCAAGAACATCTTTTACGAGTATGGGTAGATCAGGCTATTTAATGCCAGTACATTGCGAGTATAGGTAGGTCAGGCTATTGGTTACGCAAGTGTACAGCGATTGTTGTTAGGTCACTTAGGTCATTAAACTATAGCGGTTTCAAGAGATCATAAAAGGCATGGGGAGATCACTCTTAGAAATGAATGTAATACAACTTTCTTCGTAGTAAAACAACGACAAAAACGTTACTGCTGATAAAGAATCTCGCATCATCAGTGTTTGGAATATGTTTGGAAGATATTTTCGCAATAGCCTTATTTGATTCAATTGTATTTCTTTTTACGCTCATTAATTATTTTCCTTAGCAACTACTGCTACAAAACTAAATTTTAATTGTGTACTTGGCTTATTGGATTCGACCAAGCAGATGTATTGCCACTTAAAATTTAGAGGCTAAATATTTATCTACTTGACGTTTGACAAATAGAGTATACGATTTCGTTACTTTGAAAGACCATTCCCTAAATAGGTAGAACATCACCTATTCATTTCCGACGTCACAATGTTGCTTTATACGACAGTTGGTCTAATTGGCACGGAGCATCGCTCTACGCACGTTGAATTTAAATATTTAAGTCGGAAGGAAGAGTTCTCATAGACAAGTCTGGAATGTCGTGCAAACACAACATTTTTTCCTCGTACAAGAACTTTCTGTCTGCAGACTATTGTTAAGAATCTTCGAGAACTGGCCAATAAAAGTCTGAAAATATTTATTTGATTCGCTGAATGCGTTGCATGAGTAATTAATATTCCATATACGAAATTATGCAAATCCAATGAACGTCTTGGGGTAACAAATTGCACTAACGAGATTGAAAAAGCATGTACGGCTGGTTTATAGAGTCTATAGACCTGTTCACAAATAATCCAAGTTACACAATGGAAGACTCGACAAGAATGGGTTTGATTTTCTTTCGACGTTGGAAAAACTACCGGAATTAATTACCTTCAAGTCTCAGAAGGGCAAAATATGTTTTAGAAGCTAATTATCAAGAAACGCACTTTTTGGACACGTTTAACAATTATTCAGTTACTAGTTGGAGAAAAGGCGAAAAGAAGTACATTTGTCATGCAATGTAGTAATACAATCGTTAGTAACATAACTGAACTGAACTTAAATCTTTATTCAAAGAATCTTCTGAAATAAGATAATTTAATTCGCAATGTTTTCATGCGCACAGCTAGCCTACTACCTCTTTGATTAGTGCTGTTGTATTCCCAACCGAGACCACGTAAATGCTGCATTCCTGGATATTGTAAAAAGGAAATACAATTATTCTTTAATTTCTTTTTGAAATCACAAAATTCGAAAATTCGAATAACTTAGATCACTTCCTTCAACAAAATAATTAGGCCAAGTGTACATTTATCTATATGGACAGAAACTTTATACTCATTAAGGGTTATAATGCTTTGACACGAAAAATATTCCTTTAGTTAAGGTATGAATAAAACATTAAAAAAATTAATTGATCAATTTATTAAGAGCAAATAGTTATTCTTTGAAACGTTAAATGAAGAAAATATATCTTAACAGAAATTTATGTTTTTGGAAACATTTATAAATAATAATATTAAATCTGAACAAGTAACAATTCTTATATTCTTGCAGCAATGAAGGTAAAAAAATAAATTATATAATGCATCATAGGAATATTTGACTATTTGATATGTGCAAACATTTATAGGAGCACGAAAACAAAGTAAGCTCGAGCTCAAAGGCGATGCCCTGACGTTGAATGTTTTCATATGATCTGAAACACCTAATACGCTTAGGCAAAGCGTATTATCGTTATTTTTAGAATATCACTTATTAGGTACACAAATTATGTACCAAGTAATTGACTTTTTCAACACCTGACAACGTTAATTTAGAAGCTATATGCAATAGAACACATTTATTGTTCCGCAGTCACTTTAAAGTCATACTACCTCCAGCTGTAGAGAGAGAGAGAGAGATAGAGATAGAGAGAGAGAGAGAGATAGAGAGAGAGAGAGAGAGAGAGAGAGAGAGAGAGAGAGAGAGAGAGAGAGAGAGAGAGAGAGAGAGAGTCACTCAGGTCTGTTGCTAGTGACACGAGATAAATAAGATAATGGAGAGGAGAACGCAGTTACACGCTCGAATAAACTTTGCAAAATACAACCATACCAAAAGTATTATATTTTTTATTAAGTTATATGAACAAATTCAGTAAAAAATAACTACAAGCAAACTTATCATCCCATTGCCATGCTTGAAAAAGGAAGCATTAGCATGTCCCGGACAATATCATGTCATCTCTGTTGATGCGTCGATAAAGAACACTCCGATTACAGTACTCGCTTATAAGTCTAGTCAAACTGCAAACAACAAAGATCATGATCTGCTGCTGCATAATGCGCCTGCAGATTAAGGTATATGTTGTTTGTGCAACTAATTCCACCTAATATCATACCCTTATCTGCCGGCGCGTTATGCGTCATGGCTTCATCGGGTAAATACATGTATATGGAAGCTACTGTACTAACGATTTTCCCAATTTCGGTGAAAAGCTTTGCGTATTGATTATGCCTTTATTTAAAAAGTCTTTCTAATGAGAGTGTTCTTTTTCAGGAAGTAGAGTACGGCTTTATTAATTTTCTTCTTCATTGTGTTAATTTGTCAATCACTTAGTTTTAGGAATTGTGCCAGTTGGGATAGTATGGTCTTTACCCATAGAGGGTATTCATTTTTACTAGGCAATGAATTATCTGAAGAAAAGGTTGAGGTTAATCGACATGCAGCTGACAAGCCTTAATTGGATCAGAAGTTAGTCATATTGAAACACAAATCCCTTATTTATATCCAGCTTGTGTAGTTACTCAGTTACTTGAGCTACGGCAGAAAAAAAGCTCTTGATCAGGAAAGTATTCCTTCAGCTGACAAATTTAGTGGTCAGGCTTTTGATGAGGTCACTTTTGCCAGGTTTGATCAATCATAAGATATTGATCACAAGGATGTACTCATTCGCTTCATTCTAATTATGGTATAGACAGGAAATTCTTAATCTAGCCATTAAAACACGTTTGACTGTTTATTTAATGGTCAGTAGAAATTATCATAACATCTTAAATTGTTTTATTTGGACAAAAGTGAAAGTGAAGTTTGCAAATAATGTAGGTCTTGTCAGACATATCAAATGGTAGGGAAACACAATCAGAACATACCTAATGCTCAACTTCAAGGTATTCCTGAATTTGACAAAACATGTCCAGTCTGATCATAGGTCATATTTTACGTCTGAAATTTTTGTGCACGGTTTGTGTGAGTTTACTAGAAAAAATAATTTATTTTTTGGGAAAACATCGGGCAGGAATTATCGGTATTGTTGTATTCAGATTCTGATTTGGGTGTAATTACCCATTATTCTCTAGAAATACAAAGTGTTGTATAATATTCTTGGAAAGAAGCACTAACTGGAAATTATAGTAAATTCAGAAACGGTATCCTTGGCACATTAGTAGAGTTTATGTCGCTGGTATATCAGTACCATAGAGACTACAGGAAACTATAGGCACATCAAAACTTTTATCATTGGAAATTATTAAAAGCTTGTATTAGTAATTTTAGGATTATTTAGGATTCAATTCTCGATACCGTAAGATATCTTTTATATTTGCACTTTTTATTCCAGAGAAATAAATTACTCGTTGAAAATTGTAAACACTTGTTGGCTTTCGCTATTTTCTATTACTTATTTTAATACCATGCGAGTCATAATTACTCATAATCAAGACAACAGAGTTATGATTGATTTTTTTGCGGTCCGCCTTCTAAAATAATTTTTGCAAATCCACAAGACTTTCAAATCTCTAAATAACAGTCGAATACTAATTAGAAATATCAGAATTTCTGACCAAAATGTTTTGATAGAACTGATTTAGAGAACCTAACTGTCGGTCGAACACAAACGCAATGTTATGGATGTTATAGGTTTTAACTGATGGAGGATGAACACCTCAATGAGAACTACCGTCCCACAAGAAGCTGCTTGCAAGCTTTCTCACTTGACTACATTGGCCGAACCCGTGACAAAGAACCTACATAGACAGAGGTGAAATGGATGGTATTCATCAATGAAAGGCAAGAGATTTAGACCACTCGGCCACCTTTCCCTCTCCCCAAAAGCAAAGAGTAATGTAGATAAGATTTAATGTTGTAGATAATGATACGAGTCTAATAATTAGTGTTCAATTGTTTTGTTAATGAACATGTTACTGAAGAATAATTAACGATATATGCAAACGCATTCTTTATTATCTTATATAAATATCAGTCAATGACATTAAATATTTTGTATACCAAACACACAAGTGCATCAGTGCCTCCAGCACGAAGGACGTTAAACCTCTATATTCGTACAATAAAGAAGTCAAAATGAATATTTATTGTCTGCTTCTCGACAAGTGAAAAGCTTCTTTCCCGTAAAGGAACTAAAACAGAAAGACAGATCTGTGCATAATATAATTGTCAGATCTGTAGTACAGAATGTAGTCATGCATGCTTACATAACGTTTCTGTAACAATCAAATCTAAAAGAGAATATAATTTGTTTTAAATAAAACATCAATGTGTAACGTGCTATGAAATAATAAATAATTTCTGCATATAATATGGTATGTAAAAAATTGTTCGTGGTTCTTCCTGCATCGTTCAAATATACATTGATAATGGCTAGTTTAGTGACGATTGTCATGGATGATTGCAAAGTTACCAATCTAAGGACCATACTCTGTCATTGTTCATGTAAATTGCACATATTTTGTGCTCACACAAATGGTTATAAAGATGTATGAATGTAATGTTTCTCAGCCTTTTATTCTAATAGCTCAGACATTCATCTCTATAAAAGTGTTGCGTGTCTTACACAGAATAAAATGACAGATTTTAGACCTCTGTGCTCTTTCAATAACATATAAAGAGTGAAACATTTTGATGTGCCTTCCGTTTTCTCGGTATTTTTCCAGAAAGCCATTATTTATAACAATTTTAGATGTCACCGTAGAGCCTGTTTCCTCACCGGATTACTACGTTTCAGCAAAATTTATCGTTGTGAAGGGTTGAGTGTTAGACAAGTATGTAATTACTGCAATGTACCGCTGTAAAAGTGAAATAACGGTGCATTCGTCAAGGGCATTAGGGTATGGTGTATGGAAAATGGAGATAGTGATAGAATGTAAATCCTGATGGGTCTGAAAGATAGATTTTAATCGAAACTGCAATATTTATCTACATTTTACAGAAAGGCTACCGTGAATAATAACAAATCATGGAAGTTTACGATTTGAAGTTAGACGATTCTGCCAATGTCCCAACTGACTCCTTTCTTTTATGTCTTTATTTTCGATCCGAAGCTTTTCATTTTCCATACCAATTTTCTGAAGTAGTTTCCTCAGCGAAATAACTTTATTTATCTCTAATTATGCCATGTCATCAACCAAACCATCAGACATGTCACATACGCTAGCCACTCTCGTATTTTGGGCTGTCCACTTCAGGTTTTGCTCTGGACGTCACACACACATACGCGTGCTTTTATTACATTTATGAAAATGAATGTTTGTTTGTTAGTCTTGAAGGAATGAGAATCGGTATTATCTGGGCATTTATAAGTGATAGCCTAATCTGCAATTAATCAAGTCATTTTATATCCAGCCCTAGAATAATTGTATGTTTAAAATGAATTAATATTTGATATTCTAATGGTTAATTGAAAATCTTAATGCAGACTAGATTTAATTTCAGTCGCAAAAGTACCGAGAAGCCATGATGGCTTGTTTTTCACAATTCAAGGTAGCACGCGCTTTATCCAGATTATACTATTTCTTGGGACTCATAACCAGATGTCTTGAATACTGCAAGCGACAAAGTTAATAACAAAGTCTTGCTAGGAACTAATTACTATTGTACAGGGTTCTTCGGAATTAATTTTCATTATACCACAACCTTCTTATTTATGGGATTGAAATATTAGCCCCTTCCCACAAGATGGAAGTAACATTCTAGAAGACCTTATTAACATTCCTTGGCCCTTCAACCTGTCAGACACAATCGATGTCTTATTTCTGAGCAAATCTTTTCAGGTATCAACTTGGTAATAACTAATGTCTTATTTTGATTTGTTTAGGATATTGGCTTTCCGGTGTTCATTTTGTAGACTGAGTACTGTCCTCCCACAAGAATTCTTGAATAACATATGGTAGACAGATACTTTTCAGAGAGTTTGTATTTAATTGTTCTTTATTGACGTTTCATTTTATTATGTCACCTTTTCCAATATATATATATATATATATATATATATATATATATATATATATATATATATATATATATATATATATATATATATATATATATATATATTTGTTTCTTTCTTTCTTTAATTTTTGTCCTTCCTTTTGTTTATATCGTTTACGATGGCTTACCTCGATGAAACGTCTCGTGCCGTCCAAGACTGCACCTTATGAGTTGGTTAGAATGTTTCTTGTGATAGCAACAGGAAGTGCATCAGATATTATTTTAAATTCAAAAGACTGAACTGGAACACATTTCTAAAAACGTGTTGTTGCATATAAATATGAAATGACAAAAATTAAGTTGAGTTAAATTCTTTGTATACTAGTAATTTTAGTTCAAATCACAAAATAAATTTGTTATTCTTAGTGTGTCGTTATCTTCAACTCCATTTCATCCATTACAACAATGTACTCATATATGAGAAATACCATTGTAGAAATAAACCCAACACAGAAAACAACATTGTCGAAAGAATTTTCCAATCGCTCGCCAGAATAAATAATGCAAATGAAAATTTTACCTCTTTACGAGAGATTTTTTATGGGGAATGGACCCACCATTACGTTTTTGAATATGAAAAGGTTGAAAAATGTTATTTTCCCCCCGATTTGCAGCCTAAGAAACTGTCGATACACTGATTATTTTAGATCAGACGTGACTTAATGCACAAAGAAAGCTATATCAGACAGGTTGAAACTCAACTCTTAATGCACCATTCCCACTAAGAAAGCTATATCAGACAGGTTGAAACTCAACTCTTCTTACTGTACTCCCTGCAACCATTTTATGTTTTTAAGCGACGAGTTAGAATCGAATGTGATGTGATGTGATTATAATTTTAAAGTAGCTTTAACAATTATTCAGTCATATTGCTACGATGACTGCAGTTTGGCTGTTTATAGTGATGTCTAGCACTGGGCTAACATGCCGCAGACGTGTAGCATGATGTCACACCCAGTCATATTATCATGACACCAAGCCGACCAGTTATAACATTAACCTCTTAATGCTGAGCGCCAAGCGATGCAGCTGATAATACAATTTTTTGTAAGTATTTGGTATGACTCGGCCGGGGATCGAACCCACGACCTCCCACATCCGAGGCGGACGCTCTAACCACTAGGCAACCGGAGCGGTTAGAATCGTAATGACCGTAAAATAATTTAAAAAGGGGCTGTTCTCGTTATAATAATTTTCTAACGATATTGGAACAGATTTTATTTCCACTAAAGTAGTGTGATGAGAAAATATTCAAAAATTAACAGAGTAAGATAAGGCAATTTTCCTAAAATTTCAACAATGACGTATTCATTTTAACAAGCCTTACATAGATTTGTTAGAACATATTAGTTCACGTGCATTTCAATTGGACTAGTATTTTGTTGCACTATATGCATAAAAATATTGTTAAACGTATTTAAACGTTAGATTTAAAGGTTCATTTGTTTCAAATGTAAAAAAGAAAAAAACATAGAATTATGCTATGAATTATAAATTATATGGTACGTATGTAGTTTGAAGATAATACAATCGTACCGGTCATATACAAATATGGTTAATTTAACTTTCAATTTAAATAATATAATCAATCTGACTAAAATCTGAATCTGTTTATAATAAGTAAATCTGATAGGTACCTCTTACAGTTCAATGTTTTGGGTATTGCTGGAATTCCTGATCCACTTATTCTGGGTAACCTGTTATAATAGATAAAGGTTTGCATTTCGCATTCGGGAAAATTATCGGAAGAAACTTTGTTTTCAATGATGTTTTTGACTTTTGTAAATACGAATTCTCTAACATGAGCGGCTCATAGAAATGTTATCATAACAATACCCCATATCGGTGCATGTCAGATCTTTGTTATATTAGGGATAATATTTTTAATCACACCGCTCATCTAAATCAATGATTTAACAAAGATAGTTTTGTTTCAAGAATATCACAGCAATTATACATCCGTTTGTAATAAAATGATCATAAAACGGCTCATAAAGTTACAAAAACATAATTTTCTCATTTTGTTTCTCTATTATTCACAATTTGAAATATATGATGAACGCACAGCCAATTTTTTCAGAATCTGTGGTACATCACCCACACCTACCCATGCAAATTTTTATTTAGCATAGCGATTGATAGTTTAGGTCAAAAACCATTTAACGAAAATACTCTACTGGAAAGCTATATATTAAATGATAGTCTTTGTTCACTATTTATACCTAAATATATTTTTTTCCTATATGAATTACAAACCAATTATTAATTGTGATTAAATAAATTGTCAGTCAGTTCGGCGCACTAAAACACAAAAATGTTAGAATGATCCCGTAATGAATTACCATGTAAAGTTTGAATGGAGTCAGTGTCAATTTAAATAAAATTTAATCACAATTACTTTAACTTAAAGCCAACTATGCCGATATATTAATTTCTGCAACTGGATAGGTTTCAAAACCTGTAACAATAAAGAACTACACAGAAACTAAAATACACCTTTGGAATTTCCAAAAATAAATTTTGAACTCATATTTTGTTGTTTACTAACATAATTTGTGTTACCTTTTGATGGTTCTTTTCATTTATTGTAATCTAGTAACTGGGGTTATGGCAGGTAATGTAAACAGGTTTGCTTACAGAAAGATAGCTAGTATGTACAATTTACCACCCCACCCCATACACACGCCTTATTTCGCCTGTACGTATTTTCAGAAAAATGAAAGCTTTCGAAGAAATGTTTTGCGGAAGAGAATTCTAGTTTATTTTATGGTTTTTTTTCATAAATAAGAAACAGGAGAAACAAGATTTTTAAAGCTCATTAGAGCTAAAATTGTATGTGATAAGAATTTAAACATCTTAAACATCGAGCTCCCATAGGTTTATAATTAGTCTTTAGGGAGGAAGCCGAAGACCCACCGAGCGCTTATTCTCGTAGATGCCGGTACATAGGATTCGATTATCGAAAAACAAATATGCAATGTGCGCGTTGCGGCTAAACAAAATCCTGGCCTCAGGAGGTTTTAGTACCACTGGATGCTAATTTTGGATACTTTTAGCAAATGCAATAGAAGGAACGTCTTGTCAAAGCAAACTAATTCCAAGAAAGTACAGTGTGAGTCTACTGTAACAAATTAAAATCTGTTCCGTCTCGAATATTGTGAAATTAATTTTCGCGCTGCTGGCGATGGAAATTGACTTTATACACACATTCCAATATTGGGTATTGCATCTGAATGGGCCATACCTCATCAATTATTTTCTTCACTGAGTTTGAATTTTGAAAGCACTCTCTTTCCGTTGCATTTCGTATTTGCCAGTGATAGAATAAGTGGGATTCTAGAGGGAAAATAATTATATTTATGCAAACTGCCATGTCACAAAGACACCAAATAATCAAGAATTTATATGTCGAAGCATAAATGATAGTTTTAACTTGCCCATCATTTTATATCAATGTTTTGCAGATTGGGTACGAGCGAGGCTCCACGTTTGGCGCTAAAAATAGCTATATTTTTGAAAAATTCCTGAAATTGAAAGTCAATAGAGGAAACAACGCGTTCCACTCAATTTGACGTTAAAATGTGTTCAAAAATAAGACGAGTATTCTACTATTTACCAGCAGCGAAAAAATATATCCGCGAATTCCAAATTTCATATATACTCAGAGATACTTACGACACCATATATGTCAAACCGAGGTAGCAATGTGCAAACATTAAAAGAGAAAACATTCGTTTGTTCACAATCCACGACGAAAAGCATTTGTCTGCCAACGAAACTTTTATGCTTCATAAATAAAACCAACAAAATACAGGTAATGGTCAATTACATCCGTATTTCCTGAAGAAAACTGATTTTTTGTTTTTCGTTCAATGAGCAAGAGCTAGGAACTGGCTGCAAAATGTATGTATTCGTCCTCGTTACTAGTGCTGAAACAAATATTGGAATATTCCAAATAATAATAACAATTTTTGGTGAAAATTCAAATTGGATATTGGTACTGGAATATTCCGAGTTTCATTTATATGTGAAATTGTCCACTTTAAAGCTCGTTGTGGGTCACACAACATGAACAAGGCCGCTTCTGTGCAGCAATCGCTCTTAAACTTGTCGCAATACAACAGCCATAACCCAAAACGACGGATCGCATTGTGGGAACGCTTTGAAAAGTATTCCCACTGGATATAGAAAGGCACAATGCAAACTTGCCAATAAACAGCGGTGATAGTCTCTACTGACACATTACCACCAATTGCCACCCCTGTCTTCTTGTTTGTTGTTTGAAATTTTAAAGTTATTCCGTAACTTTAATTAATGCAGCATTTAGGGTATTTTTTTGTTTTTTTAATTACATTTAGTTAGGGATCATATGAAAATAAGTAGACGGTGTAAATCTAATACTTAATTTTTGTAGTTTTGTGCTTCCTTTTTGTTTTATATTGAGGCTTTTTGAGATTTCTTTTTGTTATTAGAATTAAGTCTGTAGTAATAGAAGATCGTATTCTGACATTTATGACTATTATTATTTGATGCAACGTTAGCCATGGAGACTGTAATGGTTAAACAAAACTTCACAATTTTTAAAGCAATACAGACTCTGAAAGGCTCACCTGATCAGGTTCAGCTTTCACTCAAGTCGCTTCACACATGTGGAGTACATACTCGACTCACTTTTGGATCAGACGTCATTTGCAAACTGCAACAAAAGGCAACAAAAAAATAACTTACTTCAGAAACAATTTGTTGGTCATACATTTTTTGTAGATATACAAACTGAAACTGAAGTCATGTAGACGAAGATGTACTCAAATTGAAATGTTTTATGAACACAGCACCAGGTTTGAACAGGTTATATATGTTACATCGACGTAAGAAACTGGTTTTGAGATATCTGTCAACCACCAACAGAGAACTCCAGTGATTAAGAGGGACAGTTTCTGTAGGCGCGGTGTTAGCAAGGATATCTCAACCTATGTTGTTTCGTGACCTCTTACCCCTAATTCAATCAAGGCAGGAGGAGGACGATGAGGCAAGCGACCCTGATGCACAAAGGCAGCCGTTGCAGCAACACGGGTGACTATTGGAGGCAGCCGGTAATAGGAAGAAGTCCAAAGAGTGACGTACATTTCCTGGAGGGCATTTCGCAGACGGTTGATGCCCCCACCAATTGCAATTTGGAGTTCACACCTTGTGTACGGACGAATATGTCAAGTAATCAACTGCCAGTCTGAAAGAGGTGTCCCAACATCTACAAAAATTCTCAGAGGTAAAGTACGCCAAAATGTGGTGCAGTGAGTGGATGTAAATATCATGATCGAAATATATAGCCTCTTATAGTAAAACAGCCTTTTTATAGTTTTACATAGGGATCTTACATTGACCTCACAAAAGCCATTTTAGATAAACAACACTATCAAATTGCCTAACCTGCCATTGGTAAATAATTTTTATGAATTCACTGCCTTTTCTACTTTTTGACTGGATGTAAACGGTCACTTGATACTGATATGGAATATTTTACACATTGATAAATCTTGAGGACTACTTTTATTTCAATGCTTCCAGATTATTTGATGTGAAGTTTGATCTATGTCAAGTCCTTTTCACCCTAATCATAACAACAACAAGCTCCCACCCACAAACTCCTGTTATTTCCGATCAAAACAAAACAAGCCACAGAATGAAATCGACCATTAAAAGTCAAAACAATGTAATTGCACAGACCTTCCTGCACTCCAATACTCACCCCTTCTTTGTTGAAGAAGACATATGGCAGGTTTTAAAAACCAATCTTAGGAAATTATTGCATTTCACCTCGACAATTTGTTACAACAGCAATCATAAATGGTCAGGGTCATATGTCAACCAAGAAATTTCGCTAAAAATGGACACGAATTTTGCTTTTGCAAGATCGAAATGTGCAGAAAGTAACAACGACTTTGCTGTAACAACTTGTGCCATACGCAAGCGCAATTTTTGAAAAAAAAAGTAATATTCCTAGTTAAACCGCAACAGCCATTTTTATATTAAAATAATGATCCTAACAATATGTTACTGGCATGACCCTCAATGACATTCTACCCAGTATAACTGTATATCAAATCGGCGAATCTTGGCTAACGAAAATATGGCTTTTTATTATATGGCAGTTAAAAAGCTAATGAAAGAAAACTTCAATTAACATAAAAGTGAATGTTTTGTTGATTAGATCGACTGATTTAATGTTAGAAATGAAGAAATTTGGAATTATAAGGATTAAATGATCATGGGTGGGTAAATTTTTACCTAATCACTCACAAAGTTTGCATAAAGTCCTTCAGACTTTATTTACTTTCTGAGCGATTAGGTTACATTTACATATTGAGAAATAACCCAACCATGATCATTTAATCCATAACAATTGTGAAATTAAACTTCAAACATTTCAACACGAATGGCCAAATAAACTATGACAAACACAGCACAAAGCAACTTACGCATAAAAAATTGGTACAATGTTTAAAACAATATGTACGCTGAGTACGGAAATCAAATCTAAGAAAATAGAAAGCTTTCACAACGTGATGAAATGTGATGTCATGACACCTGCGCAATTAAAAATAGGAACAGTCCAAAAATAGGTAAGTGTGCATACTTAGTTTAAGTAGAAAGTGGCAAAATAACGTGAAATCTGAGTGGTTCTGAAAAAAAATATGATTGGCAAGCTATGCAAAGAATTAAGAGACAGTAGCGCCAGTCCCAAACTAACATTTAACAAAATCAATCGACTATGTTTTGATAACTTGGCATGTGCCTCTTTTCAGCAACAAACAGGCACACTTAGCACACGATCTACCCACCACACAAATTAATAATAGCTTCATCCAAAACTCACAACTATTTGAGTTGGATATGTGACTAAACACATCCTTGGAATCAGGATGCAGACGTTCCCGAAAACAATAAGCAACTGGACATAGATTAAGACAAAACAAAGTAAGGTTTTAATCCATATGATAATATGATAAACAGTATTGGACAGAAAGCTGGAAGGTCAAAATGTGGCGCACCACACAATTTGGACACCCTGCGTCCCGTGACTTGCTTGTGGAAAGGGAGTTGAGATCGAGGCACTAAACTTTAAACATCAAACTACTTAGCGCGCAAAAACGTATAACAGTAAAGTACTCACAAATGCCTTACAGGCGAGAAAGACTTTAATTTGTTCTACCAATTGAACATATTTTCCAGCTCTCTTCAGCTACCTGTCCAACATGAGAATAATATTGGATAAGAAGCACCATGTACACGGCATGTACAAGACCTATAGACAAAACAAATTCACCATAAAGTGGTCGTACTCTAATTATATTTTTGTTTGATTCGTAATAACTGTATTTCCCTCATGGACTAACTAAAAGTACGTTACTCTAATGTTATCTCAAGAGGCGTTAGGGAAAAGTGTAAGGCCGTTAACGATTTTTGTCTTACTGTACATGCCCACGATCTTTTCTCTGAACGATCCTTTTAGTCCAATATAGTTCGTTTGATTATAATTTTCAGAAGCAGTGTGTCAATAAGATAACAGCAACACTGAGAAATGGAATCTCATGCATATAATAATCCTCAATGAGTACTATCAGTATTCTGGTTCCAAACTTTCGAAAATTTGCTAGTGAGCAAAACTTTTATTAAGTCTAGAAATCTTGTAATAAGCTCACGACATCAAGCAGCAAGTTAAATCAATGGATGGGATACTTTAGTGTTTCTTTCATAAATCAGACAGCTTAAGGCTTGCTTTTGACCATGTGACAGTAGTAGCTTTTGAACATCAGAATAATGGGTTTGAACGTGTTTATTACTTTTTAGAACAATTCTTGTCAAGTTAAGGAATTCGTAAATAATGAATTAATCCGGATATTCATTTATATAAATTAGGAAATATTCAATTGCAATATTCAAGCTAGATTGATGTATTCAGAAAAAAGTTGAACACATGAGCTTTATTATCGGGTAAAAATTGTCCGAACGAACATATGCTTAAACTTCCCAAAGCATAAATAAGCAGTCTGGTTTTACTCAAGAGTGTCTCAGAGTGTCTATAAATCTTGGACAACAGGAAATAAAATAATATTATGTTTCTACAATATCAAGGTCCCTGTATGGACAGAGTCTATCTTCATATTTCAGTTTCTCAATTCATCTTGGATTAATCTTAATATCATGTAACCTCTCTTTCAATTTACAGTATATATTCCTAAATATAGGCAAATGATCTTCAACATATAACTCGGTTTTTAATATCCTGTGTGTTCACAGCTTGCCAATGCTATTCACTCCCGCATGCCAGTATGGTGCATATATCTCTTTACATTTATCATTTAATACATTTATCAGTCTCCTTGTTCAACTCTCCTTGGTTATGCCATACCTCTCAAAAATAACTCAGTAAATATTTCTTAATATTACGAGTTTCTACTTGTACCCACAAATCAAGAGAATTGCATTTTATGAAAATGTGGGCCATTAATTTTCTTATATTTCAATTCTTTTCAGCCAGTACTTGATAATTCTGGCAATATCGACATTTTTAAGAGAGTTATTATCTAATTCTCCAAGCGCAAAACATTTATAATTATAAAATAATTAAAAATTTAATATGCGATTTTTCTAAATCTTGAGCTTCACTAAAGAACCATACTTCAGAGGCATACGTCAAAATGGGCAAACCTTTTAATAACATATTTACTGACAATTTTCAAAATTTGATCAGTGAATTTTCCAGACCACTCATTGCATTCGACGCTTGTTCTGCTATTGGTTCTTATTTTCCCTTCAATGAGAAAAAACTATTAAATACTTATCACGAGAACTGTCCTTAAGTTTATTGTCCCCAAAATACAATTTTCCATAAATTCTTAGAAAACTATCATTTAGGAAAACCTCTATCTCGGTATTATCACAATTTATCTTAAATTTCCTGTAGTCACAGTTCGAAATACATCTAACTAATAAACATCGCATTTCAATTGCTGAATAATGCAAGATAATCTGTATAAGATAGAAAATAAATCTTGAAAACATTTTCTATGTCAATACCACATTGACCATGAGAAATTGTACTTTACAGGTCATTTAGAAATTGTGAGAAAATCAGTTGTGATAATATGCAGTCCCGTATAAGACCTATTAGACACTGAAATATATGACTTAATCCACTCGACTTTCTTACACAAGTTCCTATGTGCAACATTTTCAGCATTCTTGTACTCAAGTTACACACATTCAACTTATACCATAGAACTTTCGTACCAATTCTATCAAAAACATTCTCAAATAAAGTCTGCCTTTTGCTTCCCAGATCTTTTCAAATAAGTGTTTTCAGAACATATATGTTATCTACAGTATTTAACCTCTTCTAAATCTCATTTGTTCTTAGCCTAGTATATGGTTTTCTTTTACCCACTGAGTCAGCCTGTCTTTGAGACTTATTCTTCTGTAATTATTATAATTCAAGGAAACCCAATCAGAAAGGCTATGGTCATTTAGAACATTGGAAAGTATGAGACATGAAACATTGCTTAAAACAGATATATGATTAGTGGTGTATTTTTCATAGGGCTTTCAAATTTTCACAAGTATACCATCACGTCCTGAAGTTCTTCCTGATTTCTTGTAATTTATTGCTTTCCTTATATTTTGTAATACGTGCATCAAGGTCGTACATGTTATATTACTCAAGGAGTACAATGTTTTAAAGGAATCAGGGTTAGGAGGATTAAATACATTCTCAAAATGCTCAAAAGTCCATTTTTGCTGGGAACTTTAGTGTTTGCCGTGCAATTATCTCAATCTAAATAAATTCCAAAATGATAAATAATCTTTCTTATTAATACGGAAACTATTTTTTAATGTAGGCTCATCTTAACCTCTTTTCTGCAGTTAGCATATTGTAACTCTTTAAGATAGTGTAAGTTTCCATGGTTTGCGCAGATCAAAGCTTCTTGTGGTTTTTACTGCCTTGCTTGTAGCATTTCCACATTCCTAATCAAACCACTCCTGTTTTTTTCAACCGATACAGACCCATGCAAAGCGGAATTTCGACCGGTCTTTTTGTATCAGACTTATCAACAACTGAAATAACTATTTGTACTAAAGAGTCTACTGCTTTATAAAGGCTCTCATGTCAATCACGTCAAAATACTGATCATTAGGGAAAAATGAAAAGAGATGATGAAAACATTAGCAAGACTGGGTTTCATGTTCCCTCAACAACAAAAATTTGTGTACTTTTGACTTCCCATCCTCCTCCTTACTTTCTCCCCCTGGGATACTCTTATCATCAAGAAAATTATTTGATTGAAAACTCTCTATTACATCAATTCTTTGATTACATCAAACAATTCACTGTCTGCCATCTGAACAAATAGATTAATATATATATATATATATATATATATATATATATATATATATATATATATATATATATATATATATATATATGATCCAATGTGTTTGTCCACTCACAAACTTTACTTAACTAAGTCTAATAGCTTCCTATATGCTGTAAATGGCGTTAAAAATACATTTGTACGGCGCGGAGGACTTCTCTCCTTATTATATGCTGAAAAGCCACAACAACAACAGCAACAACAACATAATATGATGTGCACATATTGCTTGCCCGTAGTGTCACTTGTTGACATTTGCTGTAGCAGCCAATTTGTATTAAAAAAGCTTTTGTGATAGTACTGTTGAGCAAGGTTTACTTTGATTCACTTATGCTGGAAACAGTGAATTATGGAAAATCACTTGTCCTGTAGAATGTATCAGCAGTCAATGACTTTACGTATTGGAAACAAGTAAACGTGTAAAAAAAAGTTGATAATATGAACTATGTATTTTGTAATAATCAAGTGCTTTATTCTACCTGCTTACCTTGTAAACGTACAAGAATAGTTGTATTCATTTTTGTTACAGTTATGAGATATTCTAAAATAGATTATTAATCAAGATCAGAAGATCTGGTTTTAATATTTCAACTCAATTGTATCATTAGTTTCATATATTTTTTATGGACTGTATAAGCATGACTACTATTTGTGAAATCCGAATGCTGTAAAATGTATTCAGTAAATAAATCTATATCAATTTTGTGTCCGTTACCAGTGTAAATTTCTTATCATAGAAGGGCTTATTCTAAGTCGTGAGAACTTTAGTCCAACCCCACAAACAATTAAAACATCGAAAGCAGGTATTTTATAATAACGTTTAAACAGGTAAAGTACAATCACCACAGCCATGACTTTGTGGACCAGTTCTTATAAGATTTAGTAATGTAGTTGCATACTACGTACATTCTGCAGAATAGTGTCAGCTAGCATCTGTGAAGGATTCGTGGTACCAATTAATTTCCCAGAGTGAAACTATGGAAACATCATGATATTAAAAATTCAGTAACTTTTAATTTCTAAATGCTCATCATTTACACCTCGTAATAGACCATTCTGTGAAGCAAGCTTCTTGTATGATGAAAAATCCAACGACTCTGGAGTAAATTTCAGGTCTAAAAGTGTTTCATTTCCCAATGAACTATTTTCTGAGGATTGACAAAGATTTGGTTTATTATCCGCATATGTTTAATTATCTAACCCACCAAACATGCTTAAAATCCATTGAAGCTTCAGAGTTTCAAAAGTATAGTATTCTGAAATATAGTCTTGTAAGGAGCAAGTTTAAATAGACTTATAATTTGTCTATTAACAGAACAACATTACTGAGAAATCCAATTTGTTTAGTAAATCTGAGATTTGCAAAATGAAGATACACGTATCACAGAGAACTACAGCTATATTGTTTGTAACCCTAATTAAAAGCGTGGTTTTTGCATTCTTTATGTACATTGTTATCACATTTGCTGGGAATACCGCACTGGTGGCTTAAGTGGTTAGAACGTCCGCCTCGGATGCAGGAGATCACGGGTTAGAATCCCCGTCGAGTCATACTAAAGACAAATAAAAATTGTACTAACAACTGCCTAGCTATGCGCTCAGCATTAAGAGGTTAGTGTTTGGACTGATCGACGGGGTATCATGATAATGTTGCTGGGTGGGACATGATGATACATGTTTGCGGTATGATCATCACTATAAACTGTCACAATGTCGACATCGTACCGATATGACCGAAAACTTGTTAAAGCTGTGTTAAAAATCCAAATCACACACTCACACACATCAAAGTCATTATGGGACAATGGGACAAATATATTTATATATTTTAAATCCTTGCGACTATTCAACTAGATAATACAGAGAAGAAAACATCTCAATACTGTACTATTGTTTAGAAGTTTCTTTAAAAAAAGTATTTATATCAAATATCTAGTAAGTACTTTAGAAAGAGACAGGGTATTTGATATTCTAGTGCTGTTCTTAAAATATCACTTTAAGTTCAATTCATCAATAATTTATTTTATTAATAGAAAACATAAAAAATAGATATTTGAATGTGCTGTAAATGCATGAATTTTCTGTATAAATTTGAATGAATTTAATTACTGTTAGTCTGTAAGATTTGCTCTGAAATTTATTTGAAAACACGGCGCATGTTCAGTAAACAGGGCGTAAAAGGGGACATTTACTGTCCCAAAACGTATGTTCCATTTTGAGAAGTAAAACAAAAATCACTTGCTTGTGGCTGCAGATTAAACCCATTCGTATATCCCATAAAACATTTTAAAAAATTCATAGTGAACGAGTAAATCAATATTTTAAAAACGGACAGATCTATGATTTATTTTACTAAAATTTAAGTTTTTCGTCATCAGCCAAATGTTGGGCAGCTTAATAGATATATGTTCTGACTTATCTTCACACATTTCTGGACTGGTTCCTATTTTCAATATAATTAGTACCGTAGGTCCAGAAAAGCGCTCTTTGATTATAACTGCCCAGCGGGCTGAGTTGTACACAACAAAGAGTAATTGCTTTGTTTGTGACAATGGAGCTGGAATTTGTACATATAATTGCTAAAAACCTTTTAGAGTGCTAGTGGCAGAGAAAAGGTTTTCTAATTACTTCCATTGAAAGTCCTCACGTTGAATGTTATTACTTATTTGTGATTACCCTGTAATTTTAAATAAACTTCATTTAATGTATTTTGTGCAAAACGTACGATATACTAGCAATAAAAAGGTATTGATGTTATTTTCAAGTATGCACGTTCTCAATCATATGGTTGCCGTCTAGTCGATAGTTTCGCTTGCATGACAAATGTAGTGGCATGTTACTCCCAGGGTAAGTATGCATGCCAGTTCGATAGCCTTATTGGTGTGAATAAAAAATGAACAGTCTAGGTTTGGCATTTGCTATACGAACTGTAACTGCCATAAGAAATTCTACACTGGCAATAGAAACCATAGCATCGGCATGTCAATTTGTCACATAGAACAATGAACTGAGTTTTGTATATGGATTTTGTGTACCTTTGCATCAAAATGGCTAAAATGTCTTTTGAAATTAACTTTAATCAATAATTGATACGTAAACATTCTTTATCATAATATTATTAGCATCAGTTGTTTTTCTTATAGAATATTTCAGTATTTGTTTAGTAAAATTTGCTACTGCAACACATGTTCCATATATTCAAATCGTCTTTGATGGCATTGCGTTCGGCTGATAAAGTAACGGTTTATTATGCTAAATAAGTGACATTTATGTACAAGGAAATGTATTTGGACTGAAGTTCGAATTGAATCCCATCGTAAACCGCAAAACCAAAGAGTATCGTAGTATCATTTTGGGGGTGGGGATTGTAAGACGCAAACCAACGCATATCATTGAATGTTCAGTAATTTCAAGAATATAAAGTACATGAAATTCAAGGTTTTGGCAAATAACGGACATTCTGGTAAGCACCAACGATCATTTCCAATCAAAAACCATGCAACAAAGAAAGCAATTATATCTAGTGCTAAAATCTCCAAGAAAATAACGTAAAACGGTGCAAATTAGGATGCAACAAAATTATGCGGGGATGGTTTCCTGCATAGACTATCACTTTTAGGTGAAGCTTAGGACGGTCTCAGAATTTGTGTATTTGTGTCTAAAATCATCTGAGGACAATCTGAAAATAACAATGACGATATATAATAAACACTATGCCAGTCTGAAATATAACCCTGAATCATCAGGGTTGAAACAAATTACCCTCCATCAACCCATTTAGTGTACGATTTGTGCAATATGGACACAGGCATTGGGGTTCTTAATTGGGGATGGAGGTGTCATAGGACAATATTGTAAGTAAATATATTTTTATAATGATATGGAGTGTAATAGACTAAGTTATGATCAAAGAGGCGTCTTTTCATATTTGAATTATACGTACATAACTTTAATCAATTTTCTGCGTATGTCCCATAGTGTATCTGTTTTAAGTGTAGAACACGAGACATACGAGGGCTGTATTAAAAAACATGTGTAAATACGTAGAAGATAAGAGAGGAGGCGAGTGTAAGAAATGTCTTCCTTCTTATTTGTGCTAAAAATACAAAGTATTTATCATTTTAAATATAAATGCTTTTGATGATTAAGGTGCAAAAAGTATGGTTGTTGAATTATTATTATTCGTCATGCGGTAAAACCTTAATGCAAGCGAATTGCAAAAATTAAAATTAGAATGGTTGGATTTAGTAAATTTAAATGTGAAAATATTCACGATATCAAAGTGAGCTTTTATATAGAAAAAAATGAATATCCAGATGCTTTGAATAAAGAAAGTGCTGTGAACTCAAACGATAATAAAATATAATTATACGATATAAGAAAAATAAAATAAATTAGAAATATAAAATGATAATTTTGACTTTCGAAAAGATGAGATCAAGGAGGGTTTAAAAATTAAAATTAGAAAACTTGTGGAAAATATTTGGCGGATATCTTTATTTTTAGAGTAGATATACAGAAGTATTTCACTAATGAAGTGGAAACATTCTATGACGAATGACGATACAGAATGTTTCCACTAAATAAATTAAATATTAATGACAATAAAATGCTTCACTTATGAATTAATTCAGGATATCTACTCGAAACGTTGCTTCTCTTTTGAATATATATATATATATATATATATATATATATATATATATATATATATATATATATATATATATATATATATATATATATATATATATATATTCAAAGGCAAATTTCGTTGATTTGTGTGGATTCTCTCCATTCTTACAATTTAAAACAGACCTCGTATATGTTAGGCAAAAGAAGGTTTAATTCCTATTTTGTGGTTTATGTGTTATGGGTGTAAGTTGGGCTACATTGTATACTACCTGGTTTTACTCACATCTGCCTTCAAATGTACTACTATAACAAAATCTGCAAGTTCTGTTTGGTGTAAACAAATTTGCTAGCTCTCGTTAGTATAATAACTCTGCTAGCTCTTCTTGGTCATTTTCACTTCTGACTTCAAATGTAAATTGTGAAAAGGAAACCCAACAACAACAAAAACGGAATCCCATAACTTTTTTATCCTTATATATACTACTCTGGCAAAAGTCATGCTCCTTCTTTTAATAGCTGCTAAACGTAGTGTTCTTTGGATTAATTCAGGCCAATTTTTCGAGTACATTGGAGAAGCCATTTTGTTCAGCTGTATACTTAGATCATGTACAGTTTCCACATGTAGAATATGTAAGAAATTTTAGCCACAATATATGAGAGAAAAATATTGATGTACCAACATTCTCTCTATTGTGCATGGTGCAGTTGCAAAAAATAACTTCAACTTACACCTGTAAGTCTCTCAGAAGTACTTACTATCTGAAAGCACCGCCCACCACATTACCTAACACATGTCACGCGCAGCTTTATATTGTTTAGGTGGGGTAATATAGAAACATCACCGAGCCGGTTTATCTGACAAACTTCAGTACGTAACATCGTCAAACAAATTTTGTAAAATGACTAAATTTAACATGAATTTTGAATGGCCTTGGCAAGTTTGCAGTCTAGTTCGGTAGAAGGCGCTGTATCCAATTTTAGACTGTCACTTAATTTTGGTAAAAAAGCAACACTAATCAACACAAGATTTATCCATTGTTTTCAAACACGATTGTGCTGCGAGTTTAAATTAGCACTTAAAAATATTTATTACTCAATTTAATCAATAGTTGATTTTATTTCCTTATATATGTGTACCGTTCGTTGTAGAGTATTACAGATGCACAATAACGTATTGTGTGACACATATCAACTTGTAGTTTATTATTTGATGTTTCATGTTTATGTTTAGGCATATATTGCTGGTACTTAACTAACTGCGTACTTACACACTCGAGGGTCTACAGGTAAAAAGTTTAAGATCTGTTCATATCGATGTGGAGAGAAGGAGGGAGAGAGAATGAGCAGAGGAAAAAATGAAATAAGCCTAAATATGATAAGACAGATTTGAATAATACACATTCGGATAGATATTGTTCCTAAACGAAAAAGAAAGTAGCTCCAAGAGTGATATCGCTACTGTGGCGATAAAACTGGTATCTTTATCGAGGCATGATATCGCTACTGTGGCGATAAAACTGGTATCTTTATCGAGGCATGACATCGCTACTGTGGCGATAAAACTGGTATCTTTATCGAGGCATGACATCGCTACTGTGGCGATAAAACTGGTATCTTTATCGAAGCAATATAATTTTCATCCACTGATATATGCCAATATTTTTTATGAAATATAATAATAAAATGCGTAACTGGCTATTTATAAAAGCATTTATTTGATATTTCAGGTGATAGATTCGTTCATCTTTTCAATAAACCATTTTCTTCCGGTCATTTCCCAAAGCATGATTTGAGGTGACCATCATACTAATTTTAAAGAATGAAATCTAAGTAATGTAGAAGATTATTGAGTGGCTTTTTATGTAAACATTTTGAGAGTATATTGATAAACTGTTTGACAAAATGTGCTGATATAAATTATAAGCTTTTAGGCACACAAAGTTAACAATTAAGAAATATAATTCAACTGTTCATCTGTTCACTGTCCAATCAACTGCTGAATATATATATATATATATATATATATATATATATATATATATATATATATATATATATATATATATATATATATATATATATAATGCAAACAACACACACACACACACATATATATATATATATATATATATATATATATATATATATATATATATATATATATATATATATATATATATATATGTAACAGAATTAAACTGGAAGCATTTTCAAAATTTTTGTAATAATTAGTCTTGAGGAGGATGTATCGACGTTCTTGTTTTCTCTTTTCTCTAGTACACAGAAGTAGTGTTACAGGACAATATGAATGATTCAATGTTATTGGAAAAAAATCTCTTGTCTTCTTCACAGATGATATGGCTTACTGCCAAAACCTTGCGAATAAGTTACAAAACATTCTACACAATATCGTTTGACAGTGAATAATATATATTGTCTTTAAAGGCATTAACTAAATTGTTCGATGTTTTTGTAATCTTTTCTGTCGAATAAATCCAAACAAGACTTATAGACTGTTTTAAACAACGATGGCTGGTAGCTATTATGTCTAGTGACCATTTAATATTGTACAAAGAGCTAAAAAGAATCAATTTGTGAATTAGTGTTTGTGTGTGTTTGTGTGTGTGTGTGTAATTTAGATTTATAACGTAGCTTTAAAAACTTTTCGTTCGTTCTTGTTGTGCTTAACGCCATTTTTCAGCACACGATAGGCTATTCATGGCGGCCAGTATTAAGAAACCGGGAAATCACCGGAAAGAACCACCTACCCACGAGAAGCTACTGGCAAGCTTTCTCACATATCCACATTTGCCGAATCCTAGACTGGAACCCGCGCAGACAGAGGTGATATGGCAGTGATCTTTTAACGGACAGCGCTTTAGACCACTCGGCCACTCGGCTCCCCCCCCAAAAAAAATTTTTTTTTTAGTCATATCGCTACGATGACTGCAATGTGACAGTTTATAGTGATGTTTTGCACTGGGGCATCATGCCGCAAACATGTCGCATGCTATCCCACCCAGTCACATTATCCTGACACCAGACCAACCAGTCCTAACACTAGCCTCTTCAAGCTGAACGCCAAGCGAGGCAGCTGTTAGTACCATTTTTATAGTCTTTGGCATTACTCGGCCGGGGTTCGAACGCGCGACCTCCCGCATTTGAGGCGGATGCTCTAACCACTTTGCGCCCTTGAGCTGTTATGAATTATTGAAATACAGCCAGAAATGAAATAATAAATCCTATTTTGATAAATTAATAATGTATAATTTACGTGCATATTAGTTCAAGTTTAAACAGGTAATGATCTTACAATACAAAAATATGAGCGGTAAAGGTATTACAGTCTTGCAAATTTATATATTTCAGAAACTGAAGATTAACGTTATTTATTGTCTGTATTATGTTTTGAGAAGGGAATGCTCGTAAGGTAAAATCAACCATTTTTAAAATTGTTTGAATTTTCAAGTGTTCTGAAAAGTATTCTTTAAATTCAGGTAGCTAATTTATTGAAATCATTTAAACTGAGATGTAATGATGTGTCTATCCTCTAACTGAGGAAATATAGTACGTAAAAGTGAAGCGTTATAAACTATTAAAATAAAACAACTGTCATTTTAATGTGCAGGTGCAATCTGTTGAGCGCAAAAGGCATGGATACGAGTTTAAATGTGCAATTTGATTTCACATTTTACGCGCAAGAGGTCACGGCATTGAGATAGTATTGGGGTATTGCATTGTAAATATCTTGGTGCAAGCAGACTAAGCAGGATGCAACGAGCATTACATTTTCCAGATGCATTGGGACTTGCGTGCCGTGCACTAGGCAAACAGCAGAATATTGTGTAATTGGGGCTGCCGTAATTGTTATATTTCACGCAACGCAATCCCATGACTGGGAGTCATATTACACGAATACCTGTAACCCAATGGCCATCAAACTTTCCATATTGAAAGCATGGTTATGGCCGATACTGAATAGTGACGACAATTCCCAAATATTCCTGAAATGCATATTATGGTATGACTTATTTACTTGTTTACATTTAATTCTTCTACGCTCTTCTTCCACGCTTGAAGTTCTATACATATTAATCCGCCAAAGTTTAAATCTTCCGGTATTATCAGTCCTTAATTCGTAATACCCGTCGAAAGATAATGTCATTCTTTAATAGTTTTGAAAGTTATGAACTCTCATATACACACGTTGATGGCAATGAAAACAATTTATTAAAAGGGCACTTAAAGGTTGTGATTTTAACGAGGTTGCTAGTTCCTTTATTTTCAGAGAAACGAAGCACCCATAAGTACGTTTTAATTTATTGCGTTAAATCAATCTTTCATCATTGTTGATGCGTTCTAGACAAGGGATTGGGTACTTCTCGGAACAAAGCTGATTATACCGAGGTGTGTTTATTTTTCCCTACACTTTCAATGTTTTCAACCATTACATTAGGCAGCATTCAATCGAAACAAACTCAGCGAATGATAAATCCATGAGCGTAAAAGGTGGCGCAGGACGGACACAAAATAAAATGACCGGTCATATAGCTGCAAGTTACATTTCGTAAAGTTTTTATTTTCAGTTTACTTCCACATTTAGAAGAAATTTTTGTTATTAATATTTAGAAGAAATTGTTGTTTCTTAGTGCGTACGTAATGGAACCGCTTGTGTATTTAGGTCAGAAGCAAGCGGAGTGATCAAGCGTGTAACAATCGCTCAAGCTAAATATAGAAACCGAACTCTTTCGAAGTTTCATCAATAAAAAGTTTCAAACTAAATTTGGTTATTAACCAACTACTATCGGAGACGTGTTCGGGTTAAACTGTTTAGCGGTACATTGTGGTACTTAGTTTAGTTTTAATTTTTAGTCTCTAGTAATGTATATTGTTTTACATCCCAATATATATGAACACATATTTATTAGCTGTGCACTGTATCTCGGTATAACTATTTAATGTCATATGATTTTAGGTGGTATGTACCAAGGTAACTTTTCACTTTACCTGTACTTCAATTATTTCCCTCTGTGCGGAATGTACGAAAATTCCCTGATTAGATTTGTTATAAATTTAGTGACATTAACAGAATGTGTTTGTTTTTAAGACAAAATAATTCAAGCTTAAGAAAAAAAAAAACTTTTATATTACAAAACAGCTGATTTAATGATAAATTAATGCTTAAGATTACAAACATAATTATATCTATGATCCTGTAATCTCATTTTGTCACGTGTATCGTATGTCAACATTTCTTTTGAAGATCAGTACTGACATTAGTAGGAACAATAAATTGTCTCTGAGTTACGAAGAGCTACAGAGCCCCAGAGAAGACGCAATGTAAATAATATTATTTCGTTCCATCAAATTAATATTTCGTTCTCTCTCTCTCTCTCTCTCTCTCTCTCTCTCTCTCTCTCTCTCTCTCTCTCTCTCTCTCTCTCTCTCTCTCTCTCTCTCTCTCTCTCTGTGTTACCTAGTTCTTTTTGTGATATATATATATATATATATATATATATATATATATATATATATATATATATATATATATATAGATAAAATAAATATAGAGAGAGTATATATATATATATATATATATATATATATATATACAGAGAGTGTATATATATATATATATATATATATATATATATATATATATATATATATATATATATATATATATATATATCTTGCACGCTGAATCAATAATATACCACAAATGTATACATTTTTCATTAAAAGGAAAAGAGACTTGCCGAGTTTCCTGTTAACAAAAATTATACAACGAGTGTTATATTATTGATAAAGCTACATACTATGCATATATTTTATTTATATCACATACAAATACATATATTTGCCATTTGAGAGTAGTTTAGATTTGCTACAGGCAGCTGGGTATTGACCTAGTGAATGAGCTCCTTTCGTCCTCGAGTGTATCTGCCACAAAATGTTGTGCTATGCATTTTGTGGCTATTTACAATCACCTTTGCATATTGTTAAGTTCATTGTTCTCTTTTTTGGCTTCTATTTTTCTTCAAATTAATTAAATCAATATAATACCCACGTTATATTTAAACATGAAAGATGGTTTTAAAAATAAATGAAAAGCACTAGAAACACTTGATTAGCTTCGTCATTCAGTTGAACGCTAAGCCATTAATCTACTGCCTCGTGGAGATTAATGAAGATTAGAAACTAAGCGAAATGACGAACCAACAAGAGGTAATTAAAATATTTTATATATTGATCTAGGTCATTATTGTGCTTTAGCAAAAGTACAACCGACCATAAATTTTGCCCGTATGTCTGTCTCTCTGGTCAATACCACATTAAAACACACTCTCTCTCTCTCTCTCTCTCTCTCTCTCTCTCTCTCTCTCTCTCTCTCTCTCTCTCTCTCTCTCTCTCTCTCTCTCTCTCTCTCTCTCTCTCTCTCTCTCTCTCTCTCTCTCTCTCATCCTTTAGTCGGTGAGAGAGAGAGAGAGAGAGAGAGAGAGAGAGAAGGGGGTTGGGTTGGACAATTTTATATTTAATTATTAATAATCGATTTCTAAAATATTATAGCATGTTTAAGAATAAACATAGAAACAAAACATTAAATTTATATATCAAAGCATGTGTATCACGTAGCCAAGCAATTTGCTTTATAATGTCGACATAGTTTCAACTTTGTATCATTGATAAACACACTGTAGATAAATCCCAAGGAAAATTCACGACGAACCATATTCTTTTAGGTTACTATGTATAATTTCTATTTCAAGGATTCAGTCCAGCCTAAATTCCTTTTCTCTATCACTCCACGTTTCTGCATAGTTTGTCCTTTATGCATGAGAGGAAAGGGGGGGGGCATAAATCAGAAAGGATGAAAATGAGTACCATATTAATTTCATTTAAAAAACGAGGATTATTATTATTTAATCGTTATTTTTATACGTCACTAATGATTAATGTGTGGAAATTAATAAATTATCAGAATTAACTGCAGATGGTCGCTAGAATGTGTATATATGCGTATTATTGTGCCACAATTTGATATAAACTCATATCAATAGGTTTAATAATTCTTTAAAAATGAAAGGTCATGTTAAAATTATTTCTGAATATATTATGGCTAATTATTTAAAGTACTTATTTATGTTATGCCTTTAATATTACGTACACCATAATGTCCTAATAAATTTTATTATATAATTTGAGTTCTGATAAACTATTGAACATTCCTTATAAATATTGTTCCTGTTTTAATTTATACATATGACCTACATCTTATTGGACGGATTCTCATTGCTGACCAGATTTTGATCAAACCTGGAATATCGAATTATACTATCAAGATCCCGCGTGACTTCTGTAATGAACGAGATATAAGTCAGGTCGTCCTTCTATTACCTCTAATTGGCTTATCTTGCTATCACTCTAGGGATAGTCTTATAAGTAAACGTGGCAGATAAACTTAAATCACAAAGACGTCTTACGACTAATCTTAAGAATCAGGTCTACACATATTAATGAAATTTGGTACAGTTAGAAATGCATTTGGGGAATAGCTTATATCCTTCAAAATAGACGTCCTGTCTCCAAATGAATGCAAGGGCAGTAATACATATTATTTGCCTACTGAGAATCACAATTATGGTTTACATAGCGCTATTCTCCTTGCAGAAGTTATGCAAACCACGTAAAATAAAACTGTAATGTTTGAATGCAAAATGCTTAAATTGTAATAGAACATCCAAATTTAAAAAAAAATATTACCCCTTGTGGATAAAAAAATGAATAACTTATAACTTATAGTTGACGAAACAGTATAAAATAAAAATGTGATGTGATGTGATATAAGGTGGTGAGTTGATGAGATGCGATTATGATTTATAACATAGCTTTAACCATTTTTTAGTCATATCGCAACGATGTCTAAAAAGGTGGCAGTTTATTGTGATGTCTAGCACTGGGGCATCATGCCGCAGATATGTAGCATGATGTCCCACCCAGTCATATTATCCTTATACCAGGCCTAACACTAACCACTTAATGCTGAGCGTCAAGCGAAGAAGCTGTTAGCACCATTTTTGTAAGTCTTTGGTATGACTCGAACCCACGATTTCCCGCATCCGAGGCGGATTCTCTAACCACTGGATCGGTTTAAAAAAAAAAAATAATAATTTTAGAAACTGTGCAATTAAAAGTTAGCACAAATCATAGGCAAAATGTTTTGATTAAAGATCAGAATTTTTTGCAACTAATGTTATTCTGAGTTCATAATATTTATTTTGATCCATTAAGAACCTGATTTTTCGGTAAAACTTACGTTATATTTATTGATTATTTTAAAGACAATTACTTATAAAATATTTGACTCATTTGAAATTCTAAATGATTTAAATGAGGTATGTTTAATACAATTAGTGAAGCAGAGTGTGCTAGAATTGTAACATTAAAGCGCCTGATATATTTGGCACCTTGCTTTTTACCATATTTATTTTGCTTTAATATATGACTGTTTCACTAGTTTTCTGCTGATATTTATACTTTGGATTTTTAATGTTCCAATATATCTTTCTCCTGAAACACCTCCAAATTTAGCTACGAAGAACAATGAAACGATTGGCTTTAACAGACAAAAAAAAAATCCGAATATAAAAGCATTGTATGCATAATTTGAATTTTAAAAAATTGAACGTCGATAATGAGTGGGAAATCTTGCATATTAAATATACCATAATCCCTGGAAATACTTTTATTGGACTATAGTGAAATAAGCAATATCAACCTGATATAATGTTTGGAATTATTTTATATAGATTATATTGTTACAATAATATACAAGCATGCCTAATTCAATGGTTGACTGTTAAATTTTGTAAGCCAGGTGAGCGATACCAGGTACAATTTGAGTCTATTGGTCACTTAAAGCAATTTAAAAGAAAGCACTTTGTAGAGATTTTCCCTATGTGTTTCAATATATCAGTACCAATTACAATACAGTGTCATATATCCCAATATATCGCAATACAACTATTCAGGCAGTACCCACCGGTAACCCACAGGAAATAAATATTACAGAAACCAAATTGTTGACGGACAGCCTGACATCTTAATTAGTTTAAAGCTAAGCTGACTTCTTTGAGAGGACCCTTAATTATATTTTTTCCCGGTGGAATTTATTCCCACTAGATTTCTGAAATTCAGCCCAAACTTACCTACTCCATTTCTTTGTCTTTTGTTTTTACAAGGAGTGTTTACTGCTATTCATGACATTATTGCAGAGAATCTCCGACCATTGATCACTAAGAATGGAATGGATGTTTCTGTTAAAATAAGGATTCCGCAAAACTTGAACGGTTACAAATTCCTAGTGTTATAAATCTTTAGATTAAACTGGTTTATTGCAAGAGAGCAGATTATCACATGTCCCTATGAATCATTTTTAGGGATCCAACATCGATCCAGACAACTGAAACCCGACATTTTTAATAATCCTTTTCTCAGCTTTAGAAAGGTTGACACTTGTGCATTAAATAATTCACGATTTACTTTACAGAATTGTATAAGAACAACGGATATGAAGTTTGTAAATTTTAAAGATTCAAAATATGAGTAAGCTAATAAAAACTTCCTATATTTCTATGAAAGCTTGATATCGTAATTTTCTATTAAGAACAACTTGAACATTGCAAATTTTATATGTGAATTATAAATGTCAGAAATTTTAAACGGCAACTCCCCCCCCACACACAAACACACACACACGTTTCATAGCACATTTAACACTTATAAGATTATAAAATGTTAATGTTCAAACGAAAAGGCTGAGGTAAACAATAAAGAAAATATTTTATACAGTTATATTTGTATCCTTTCCTTGCAAACTGTGCGAGGGGAAAATCAGTCGCAATTAATTAATAATTTCAGTTGCATTAGTTGATAAATGAAGAGAAAATTTACATGGGTCAAAACAAAATCGTGTGATTAGACCCAGTTGGGCTTATTTCTGTAAAAACTATAGGGAGAACTATTTTATACTGACTTCTATAAATAGTCACGTGCAAAATAACCAACGTAATCACTGAACTGGAAGGAATACACACTACACGCTATTAAAACCAAATAAAAACGGTGTGATTTTATTGTATTTAGAACACTGAACAAATTTATTAGACAGAATAAAATAACACATTTTGGCTATTGTTTTGAATATTAATAATTCTTTAATTGACTATATTTTACAAACAAAAGCTGGGCTCGTTTAATGTTGGTACGTGAATTCTGTTTATGATATACATTAAAAAAAAATTCATTTAAAACCACCTGTAGGACTTAATGAAGATAAGTAAATATTCTCTTTCTTTAATAAGTCCGAAATATTATCTTTAATAAGTCCGGAATATTATCTTTAATAAATCCGGAATATTAATGTTTAATAATTCCGGAATATTAATCTTTAATAAGTCCGGAATATTAGTCTTTAATAAGTCCGGCATATTATCTATAATAAATCCGGAATATTAATGTTTAATAAGTCCGAAATATTATCTTTAATAAGTCCGGAATATTATCTTTAATAAGTCCGGAATATTAATGTTTAATAAGTCCGGAATATTAATATTAAATAAGTCCGGAATATTAGTCTTTCATAAGTCCGGAATATTATCTTCAATAAAACCGGAAAATTATGGAGAAAATGCAATATATTGCTTTCATGAGACCTTTCTTGCACCAGAGGTCACGAACAATCTAGACCTAGTAAATCGTAATAAAGTCCGACATCTTGTGTGATAGTTCAATTAATACCATTAGACATGCCTTGTATTGGGAGGAGACCGAGCCTAATTCAATTTCCATCTGACGTTGCGCCAATCAATATGGGAATGATAACATCCTACCAAAAAAAAGCGTGCGTTTCTCTGGAGACGTTAAAGGGCAATCCGTATATATAATTTATGGCCAGTTCGATAAAGCCCTTGGATTTTGCTGTATAATTCTTGTATTTGGCTATGTTAGCAAACTCGATTTGACCGGTCTCTGTGCGAAATAAACGTACAGCGATTAATGAACTACTAATGATGCTTAAGTTCAACTACTATTCAGATAGGTAGACGCTCAGTGGGAGTACGGGGAATGATGGGTGGAAGGCAATCGACCCCTGGTGCCAGGTGAATGGGATTGCCGTCGTAAGCGTTGTTTCTGTTATGCTGAAATTTTCATAGCATTTCACCTTCATTTTAGTGTAAAAGGGTCAATTCTTCACAAAACTTAGGGTTAGGATAGGGGTGAGGGTGGGTGGAGGAATGAGGTTGGCAACCGGCATAAAATTGTTCTCTGTAGAAAAGTAGCGTTGCCATTAATAAACATTGACCTTAGCGCTTTCATCCCTGGCTCTACCACCGTGAAAATGAAAAATCTATAATCAATGTATGCAATCACGATTCCAACAGCAGAAATACACAAATGTTTAACACTGACGCCAATTACCACCTAGAAATACATACATATATTAGCCTTAACTTAATGTAATCTCCAATGATCGTTCTGGAGAAGGAAGTACTTCCTCCACCAGTTACGATGACTGCAATGTAAATAAAAATAGGAAATGACTGAATCGTGCAAATATACATCGTCTAAAAAATGTTTGATTATAAAGCCTCTGATATACCATCAATAATAAAAAATTAAATAAAATGATATATAAGATAACTAATTGGGAAAATTACTTATCAGGGAATAATTAATCTTATTACGTTGTAAAAGAAGTCACTGAACCATGTTTTTCTCTTATTTTACGCCCTTTTGTTTAGCTCCATGAATAACCTCTGAACAGTACAGATGATAATTGTATTAAGTCACTTTAAAAGATTAAATGAAAGAGTTAATATCATAAAAATATGATCGAAAAATAACGGCAGCAGAAAGTGAGATTCGTTTTTCAATATATTTACATTGCAGTTTAATATACCTTATAAAATTATTTTTTGGAAGACTTGAGAATCAAAATGACATTTCTTCTTGAACGAGTATAGAGTTGATAAACTTTAGCATTAGCCAGCCCAAAACAAGTTGCTAGGAAATGTGTTTTTCTCTAAATACTATCGATCAAAATGTCTTAGTAATTTTAACCGTGAAAACTCTCGGGCTTGTTGGCTGTCTGTCTCTTTTCAAAATGGCTGACAGTTTTTCCAAGAATGGAATGTTTGAGCAACGGAGTGATTTAATTAAAAGAGATTTTAATCAAGTTCATGGAGAAAACTTATACTTCTTCGAAATGGCTGTTAAAGGAAAGCCATTTCGGTGACATTTTACGATTGCCACTCGCTCGTGATTTACAAATTAGAGACAGAAAGTCATTATTTTCAGGAATGGTTAATAGATGAAATTACAGTCGACTCGCTTTTGTTTAGATCTCACGTGATTATCGTTTTCCTTTGAGGAAACGTGACCTCTAAGTCATCTAAACTTTGAATAGGACAGAGAAAGCTAGTAAAATAATACCAAGAAAAGAAAACAATATATATATATATATATATATATATATATATATATATATATATATATATATATATATATATATATATATATATATATATATATATATATATATACAAATATGACATGGGAATATAGTATTAACGAACAGAACTGTACTGAACACAACCTTTAATTTTCAACTCTGGTCACATCCTGACACATGAGAATAGCTTTCAGACATAAATAATAATTTTGCAAATAAATAATAATGACAAAATGAATTTAAAATTTATTCGGTCAAAAAGATTGAAAATTGCCAAAAAATGTATAATAATAACGCATAGGTAAAAAGAACCAAATAGCAACAACATGCAAGGAGAGTGGAAAAAGTCAGATCTAAACTCCACCAAAACACCTATCCCCAAACAAGTAACACAAACAATTAATACATTTTCAAAACTGGTGTGAGTGAGAGTAGTTTTTATAAAAGAAAGAGAAAAAGACGCATTGCACGAAATGAAACAAATGGTTTATTTATTGTGCTTAATATATGGATATGGTTTATTTAATAACCATAATTTTAACCACAACTTGTCAAACACACTCGTAGAACGATATGAAAAATAAGTTCAGCATTAAAGAAATAAATGTATGAGTGCAAAAAGAAATGATGATTTAAGCAAAGAAGACTATAAACGGGCAAGAAATAAAACATTGTAGTTGTGGTGCACGTGCTGTTTTATAAAGCATTCTGTTCATAAAAGGAACGATAAAAATAAAATTGTTTCTAGTCTAAACCGGTTTCGCTTGAGAAGTACCGTTGACAATTATGGCCTATTAAATAATGCACAATAGGTTCCCTAATCGTTAAATTGCACGTGCAGTAGTAGAGAGTGCAGATCAATAGTCAGTTAAATAAAATGACTTTATATTATAGGTAAGAATATTTTAACGGTGATTACATAGACTAGTTTGTATACTCTACATGTATCGTAAATACTCTGCAACAGTTAAAGGCCAACTCCAAAAAAGATGGGTCCTGGTGTGCCGGGCGTATTATGCTCCGGCAGATCAGGGTTCACGTTATTAGTTCTCCTGATTAATCGTAACACATTGCATAGACCCATATCCACCAGTGCGTTATAAAACTGCACGCTTGGGCAGGCACAGTTTGCAGATGTACTCGGCTGATAAGTGAGTTTCGATGGTATATTATGTATTAGTAATATATCAAATTGCAGGTGTTAAGATCAATTAGAGAATAGTGATTCTAAACTTATCAATCGGAATAGTGAATACATACCTATCTGACAAATGAATTTGTTGGTCAGTTCAAATTTCGTTCTTAAATTTTCAAATTTTCATTTTCTTATACCAATTTTCTTATATCAAGATTGCATAAGTTAATTAAGTATTACCACAATACAGTTAGTGATATTGTCGTCAAATGATCATTGCAGCTGAATATATTCGAACACTTAACATATGGATCAAAATATTCGTGGCGATATTTTGTACAGCATGGAAAATAGAATAACTCGTTGGATTCTTCGCCTAGATATTTCCCAGTTTAAAGATTGTGCTTTCTAATAGGAAGTATTACCATTTCTCAACAATGCTGTTCACTTCGATTACAGTAGTATGAGATATTAAACACAGCCGATGTGAAATTGCTTTTAGCACGTACCAGAGTCACATCATTGTTTGAGACAACCTCTGAGCTTTCTAAGGCTGTAACGTTCATTTGGGCTGCAAATTCAAACTGCTGTAATCAGTATTAAACTAGATGATGATCATGCATGTTGACTGTTAAGAAGGTGTTGCAATTGCTTAAGATATCTTGCATATAATTTTTTTAAATAAATACTGTTCACAAGCACAGTCTGAGCGGAGACTCAATCCTTTTCCGTGAGAATGTCAAATTAAAAAATTACAGCGGGTATATACAATGTTGAAAGCTTCATCGATTGACACGTGTAGTATTTTGAATAAATTCTTGAACCTAATGAATTTGGGAATTTAATTACTCGAGTATTAATTACATGTTTGCAGCGTCACAGAAACGATATAAAAAGATTCACCAGAAACGTTAGAATTAGATTGTCACAAGTGATGAAATATATATTCATTGTTTTCAACCAGACTCGTGAGAAAACAATCACGTTCAGATTGTAGAAAACAGAGGTCAGAAATCTGACATAGTCGAACTGTCGTAAAAATTATATAGCATTATTTATCGATGTAAATATCTGGTCGTCAAGGTACCCGTGCCTGGTTCTGCTAGTGTCACTAGACATTTTGTACGATTCCAAAGGGTTGCCAAATTTGTTCAACACTACTGAATTTACCTTCTGCGTATGGCTATACCAGGTATGCATCTACTCCATGAAAGCTGCGATACAGTTGAGAAAATATCCAGAAATACTTTGAATATATGCATTAATGTACTTGTTGACTAATAAAGAATTTTTATTGTACGGTACACTGATATTTAGAACCTTTTAAATACCCTTGTATTGCCAAGGTTTAAAAACGCAACTATTACAATAGCCCTGTTGGATTTTCTAACATTTCAGATGTGAGTGTACATGTAAATAAAATACAAAATTACAGCAGTAGACATAAGTTGAGTATCACTCGTTTTAAGTACAAATGAGAGAAAGCATTGGATTACTGTCTTAAATTTATTTCAAAATACACATTGAGCAAATAATTGTACACTTCACTATATGTATACATACATGTACATAGTAATTTATACAATGTACAACATTTCAGACAAATATTCTATATTCTTAATAATCATTAACTAATAACATGTACATTATGCACCATGTATGTAAAGCTTACTCATTCCTGAAGTAAATTTGGTATGTATCACAACTGTGACTATGAATGGTTAGGAAGGGAATACACATGAAAATTCAGATGAAAAAACTATTTTTGTGTGCTGTGTAAATAAAATGTAGGCTGTATTTCTAAAACAGTATTGATCTGTCATGTAAAAATATAATTCAATGTCCTTTCGTTTTAACCATGTAAATGTAAGAAGAAAATGTATGAAATTTATCATTTGCAGCAAGTTATCAAAAGATATATCTCAATAATAATAATAATTATAATAATATTAATATACAGAATAACAAGAACATATCAATAGATACAGAAAGGACTAATTTGATTGTGATGATGCATTACACATAAACCTTGTAGAGACAATGATAAACAAGACCAATAGAACTTTTACTGGTGATCAGGGAAGAAATGTCCTTGTTAGATCCTATAGGCTTTTATGTATCTTGTACGATGTAAAGTCTAATCAAAAATCCATTCTGAAGAAAACAAATTTTGTGTGAAAATTTATGTAGCAATATTAACCTTGTCATTATCTACTATTATGCAAACTAAATTATTTGCAACAAGATTTATGTTTGGTTCAATTTTAGTAATGTACAGATTGAAATTGTTACAGAGATAGTTTTATTTGGGTAGATGTCTTTTCTATTTGTATTTGAAATAGTCTTCTTAATGTACCAATACCTATACATTTATAGGGTCTGATGGTAAAAGGAACTAACTGCTTGATCTAAAAGCTTATTACATGATCAGAAACTACTAAATATGGAGGGTTTTTCATCACAATTTTTACAAGAAATAAACATGCTGCATATGTCTGTTCTGTTGAGTGGAATGTAGGTCATGTGACAGCTGATTAACAGTTGCCATACAAAGGCAAGAGGTCACTTTGAGACCCCTCTCTTGCTTCTACGACAATCAAACCAGAGACAGAAAAGAACAACATTAATGATAATTAACAATACAATAATGGATATTCATGTATTCAAAATTTTCTGAGGGCTTTGCCAAGCTGGTTGCAATAAGAGGCCCAAGTGGGTCTGGTATCAGTCAGCTGGGTAGTCAATCCTTATCTGTTTGAGAATGAAAATTCACACATATACACAATGTGGACCAGAAAGGAAAGCTTTGAGCACACAGTTCCTACATTGTCCTACATTGTCAACAGTTCATAGTTGCTAAATTGTCTTTTAATGATCTTACCTTGGCAATAAATATATTTTCTAATCATTCTCTTGGCATAAAAAGTAAAAGTCATTAACACAAAAAGAATGTTTTCCTGGAATTTTCCCCTCCTCAAGGGATGTAGCAATAATTTACAATTTAGAAACTGCTCTTATTCCAACCCTTTAAGAAAATAGACTTACCCAAGGTAGTTAATCTATATATATATATATATATATATATATATATATATATATATATATATATATATATATTTTTGTATGTTCTTTACCTTACCCCTGCTTGAGCCTTTACCCAAGGAGTGATAACTTGACAACCATTTTGATCTGTACATGTTTACAACTAGCATTAAGCCCTTGATTTCTCTCATCCCTTGGTGACATAAACATAATTTATAGTTTAAAAACTGTACAGGTGTTGTTTTAGGAAAAAGTTTACTTTCTATTTGTAGTACCAACAGCCTCTTTAAGGCACAATTTTTATAAACTTTAAAGTTCTTCCTGACAGGATCCATTATGTAAAATTTGGTTGAACATTTGTTGAGTAGTTTTTAAAAAGAAGTCTTTTAAAGGATTTTTTTTTATTTCCAGCAATGGCAGCTTTATCTAATAGTGAAATGGTTTCATTACTATAAATATGTCAAATTGGATCAAATGCTGCTGTGTTTGAAGAGCAGTCACTTTTAGATTATATTATTTCAGTATTAGTGGCACCATTTGATGTCCAATCAGCATTATATGTAAAAGAAAAACAAACAAATAAAAAGAGACTGACATCTTTATCAAGAGTTTTTGTTAACTTTAATTCCTTGGGTTCTAACAGCACTTTTAAAACATTATTTGCTATATCATGCAATGGAAATAGAAGTCAAGTGCCTTTCTCTAGGACAAATCTAAGCAACCAAATGGGACTGGCCTGGGCAAGTACCAAACTGGTCACTCTTTCATCATAATTCTGATGATCTACTAAATGAGAGTTTATGTTAAAATATAATTACTAATGACACAAATAGACTGGTACCACATGACTGAAGATCACTGTGGCTAGACCTAGACCCAAAACCATAAACTGTAACACTATAATCTTGATTCTCCAAAATGATTCATTTTCAAGCTATTCTACCTTTGAAAAGACCATGAAAATCCAACAATATGCACTTTCCCTTGTTAGCAATATTAGATTAGAGAAAGAAGCAAGTTGTTTTGGAAAAAAAAAATTTGTAGGTCTTGCAACTAGCGATATAAAATCCTTTGTAGTCTTTAAGTAAAATATTTTTTTGTCTTTTATTATGCAGAAGAAATACTCCCTCAAACTGGAGACTCAGTGCAAATCCAAATATACATTGCATTAGTCTCCAAGTGGAATGGGATGATCCCAGTCCAATAAATCAACGCGTCCCAAATCTGTGTTGATACTGAGGGATGATATGTGGGTCTGATGTGAACTGTTCATTAAAATGTGGAATTTTGCAGCCTACAAATCTTTCTGGAACAAAAACCTGCATACACATTAGATACATACCAGTAACTGGTAACAGCCATGTCGAGTGTGAAATTAAAAATAGCTGCAGGAAGTGAGCTGTGCTATTTCACATGGATTTGCATGTGAGTAAACATAGAATTTGCGCCAGAAATATAGGGTACATGCCACCAAAAGAACCCTTCACTCAATGGTAGGTCCACAGCTATGAGAAATACTGGTAAGTGTATAAAATGTACACCAATGTGTGCAGCCAAAACTGTCTGCAGAATTTTCCATGTTTTAAATGAATAGGTGACATCAGCCCCTACACCGAAATCAGTATCATCATGAGGGAAGGGTGGATTTGTCAGTCTATGATGATCTATTTGTAACCTGTTTCTAAGATGAGTTTATCTTTTACTTACAAAAATATTTACAAACATGTATATCTATTACAGTCATAATCAATATCGTTATGAACAAAATAGTCATCTACTTACATATTCACATTTGTAAAAAAAAGACTAGAAGCGCTCTAAAAACTTCAATTACTATAATTCTCTGAATAATATATCTATCCATCCATCCATCTATATCTATCTACCTAACAATATATATATATATATATATATATATATATATATATATATATATATATATATATATATATATATATATATATATATATATATATAAAAGCACAATATTAGAACCTGTTTGTATGAACTTTCTTCCATGATGATATTGTAGACCCTTTTAAAAAAACAAAAGTTGCACAATCTATCAGAAACATGACAAATCAGGTGCAATGCATATGAAACAAGTCAAAGTCGGGTTCACAGATTACATATAGGTGGGCAAATTAGCACACACAAAAAATGATATACAGACATGTTCCAATATTGTGATTCTTGGTACGCTGTCATTTGTACAATCCATGACTGCAAATGTATCAAACTTTTAATAAGCCTTATAGAACAAATTATATCCAGTTGAACATAACTGTGTCTTCACCCATTTTTTAAAACTTCAAATGAGACAGTGTCAATTTTTTTCATGTATTGCAAATAAATTGCCGATTCTTCCCTGCCAACGTTTTATATCATCTGCTACTTGCCTAGCCATTTGCTGGAAGAATGCAGAATAACAGATAAATACAACAGAATTCAAAATACAAAATAAAATTTTTTTTAACCTTACTCTTCCGGGCTGAATTGTTTTGGTTCCATTTCAAGTTTTTGGAGGTTGTATAAAAAATGTATAGTTTTCACCGGAAATGTGTAATTTTAAATAATTAATAAAATTACAAATAAAACTACACTAGTTAACATTATGGTAAATGCACCCTGTGGTCTTGCATTATTATTTTCTTTACTCCTTTTACTAGTACCCTATGCTCTATCAATGTGATTGTATATACTAATGCTACATTTTGTTTCCATGGTAACATAAAAATATTGAATATATGGAAAATTGTAGATATCAAACACAGTGGCATGTGGATTATATGCAAATACAAAAGTACAAGGTAGAAGTCTGTCTCACTGTATCACAATACATACTGTAATGCCACTACTGTATTGCAGAATGTACTGAATAGTCTTCATATGGTAACATATGTTAGTATGTTTTGTATCACTATCCAAACATGCAATGCACACCTCCAGAAAAGGAGTCTTTATTTAACATATTTCCAAGTTTGGATTAAATACCACGAAATGTGTAAGTTATTCTCCAGAAATGAAAATAATATTTATATATAGAGACATTTAGACAGACAGATCATGCATTATGTTCCAGTGCAATACTATAAAATGGAAAAAGAAAACAATAAGAAGTGATCAACATTTCTGACACCATACTATAATTTTGCTGACAAAACATGCTCAACAATCCTGACCACTCTTCAATCAGTCAGCTGTTCATCCTAATTTCATATAAAAAATTATGTATTTTTTATAACAGAAATCTACACATCAAAACAAAATCTGAATTAAAATTTTCATAAATGTGCTGTTAGATCTGGGTCTGTGCAGTTTGTTTGAAGCATATATGTGCAGTTTGTTTGAATATATGATATAATATCAAAAATCCATCTTAAATGTACACATAGTATCTAACTTTAAACCAAGTAAACAGCTTTACGCCAAGAATTTAACGTTGAACCAAGTATCTAACTTTAAATCAAGCATGTAACTTTAAACCAAGAATCTAACTTTAAATTAAGTATGTAACTTTAAACCAAGTATTCAATATTAACCAAATATCCAACTTTAAACCATGTAACTAATTTTAAACCATGTATCTACCTTTAAACCAAGTTATCTAACTTTAAACCAAGAATCTAACTTTAAACCAAGTATCAAACTTTAAACCAAATATCAAACATTAAACCATGTATCTACCTTTAAACCAAGTATCTAACATTAAACCAAGAATCTAACTTTACACCAAGTATCAAACTTTAAACCAAGTATCAAACTTTAAACCATGTATCTAACTTTAAACCAAGAATTTAAATTTAAACCAAATATCTAACTAATAAGTTTATCTAAAGTAATATTATTCAAGTAGACATAACAATTCTAGGAAGACCTTCAGGTCATTAGCCACAACATTTATAATGAAGTTCATGGAGAGGCAATGTACTAAACAAGTCCTTCTATTTATCCATGTCATCCTAATTATCCAAGTCCACTAGAATAACATCAGATTTGAGGATTTTTGCTCTTTTGTTGTTGTCAGTGACTTTCTGATGACAGTAGTTCTAGTTCTTAAAATCCTGTAAGAAATGTCTTTTAAAATCCTGTTTCTTTATTTCAATATATTTGTGGCTGATCTATTTAATCCAGTGTTTATACAACTGATCAGGAATGCTTTGATGTCAGTGACGTTATGATCCTCATGCTTGGCATAATTTCTAACCATTCCTCATTCTCCTGAACCTTGAATTCCTTCACGTGTTTGGCCAAAACAACAACCATAAACCTTAGTTTTCCTCATGATAAACTGAATCTTTCTATCCTCTTCATCTTTGCCACACATTTAACCTGATCAACTGATGTCTTTTTATCTACATTGCACTTTTTACTACCTTTTTGTCATTGAGAAAGCAAATTATCTAAGTAAATTATGTTTCTCTGAAAATACATACCCAATAAAATATACGTTAGACAAGGTAAGCTAACTACCTCCTGAATCCAGAAATTCAAAATTATGTAAACTTCTCCATTTATATCTTATAGTCAGAGGGCAATAACCCATACCAATTATGTCCTCTTGACACTGCCAGATGTTGCTAGTTTTAGCTTTGTGATGGATCAATAAGTATGCTTGCATGGTGGGGAGGTTGGCAGGTGTTAATGTAATTTAATCAGGTAAGTATTATCCGATAAGCATAATTTACTTAGAAAATTTGCTTTCTCCTATTTATCACATTAACATTAGGGGAATAGGTAACAGGAAGGAATGCTTAGCATCCTAACCATACCCTGGCATCCTTCAAGAAATGAAGGCTGGATTCCTTATATGAAAGACATCCCACTCACCTAACTTGGATGTAGCACAGCCAACGATCCTTGTAGTCTGTGACAATCATAACCAATTAAAAAAAGAGTTGCTGAACTCCTCTTAAAACAACAAAGTGGTGAATCCAGTAAAAGCATTAAACTGAATGTAATGCTGGCTGTGTTGATGTTAGCAAGGTCTGGTGGAACATTTCTGGTCTCCTGGTCCTTGAGATAGAAACTTGAGAAGGTTGACTGAGTATGCCAGCCAACAGGTCCTATTACATTTTAAAACTGTGTTTGAAAGAATGATTCATGAAGACTGCTCTAATTGCATGGACTGAAGTTTTCATGACCTCTGACCTTTGGAGTCTTGAAGGCATGCTTCTCTCAACTTTTTTATCAAAGATAGGAAGTGTATCATGACCCTCTGACTGCCCATTGATGTTAACTTGTACTAGAGCTGATTGCATCATGCGGCCCATAGAAAACTCTTATCTGAACTGAAGATAGTTCAGGTCCACAGAGAGTGCATGTAATTAACTCAACCTGCATGTAGAAGGTAACATAATCATAAACCAGGTTTTATATGACAGCTTCATTGGTGCTCAGTTTAAGGTTAAAATTTGTCTGAATTGGGCCATGTTAGGACTAATGAGATTTCATTTAGCAAACAGGGTGAGAGACATGGGTCTATTCCAACAAAAATTGGCAAGGTCTGATAAATCATTTTTTTTAATGACTGATATCTAGTCTACCATGATGCCAGAATGGGTTGGGTATTAAGGAATGCAGTCTTTGATGGTAATCGGAGCCAGCTTAATCTTTTCAAAAAGCCAGATATAAAATTCTGTGAATTGTGGTAGTGAGGCACCCAAAGGGGCAAAGTTACTGTCTTTACACTATTCTGAATATATGCCACTCCATATTGTGGTGTCTTCAAATTAAAGGGCCTTCCTGCTTGTTAGATTCTCTCCATGATTCAAAGTTTGAATTTTATCTTTTACAGGGAACTTTGACATGAGCTAAGCATGAAGGGAGAGTTCGTTTGGACAGGGATGGAGTACCTGTGACCACAGCGGTTTGAGATTTAGCTTTGCAAAAATTATCCAGGGTGGATCTATCACCAGATCAGGCAGATTGTTAGGCAATACTTGAAACCAATACACATGGCAGTGTCAACGGGAATTAACAGGCAAGGGTTTTTGCTCACTGTCTATAATGATATACATGGAAAGAACTTTTTTACCTTTCTGGAAGGCTGGATTTGGAAGAAAGTAAGCTTATATCCCTTAATGTCAATGTAATTGGGGCAAGTATATGAATGAGAAACTATATTCTATGTTTAAGTCATTCATACTGGCAATGAAGTACTTTTTTTTCTTGTGTCCAAAGAGAAAATACCTGTTCAAATTAGTATCCCATCAAATTTTTATTTCCTGGAATTTCAACAATTTCTAATGGTTGGCACCTTCACTCAGTTCATTACTATCTCAAGTAAGCACTATGTAGGCACTGATGTATCAAATGCTCTCCTTCATTTTCATGTTCATAACTGATGACTGCTTGCCAACAACTTTCAAAAACATATGCAGTATTTTCCAAACTTTTTAATGGGCAGTTATTCTCAAGGAAATTTAATTTTAAACTGTATCATTGTCACCAAGTTGAACATAAGTTTGTATGCACAAATGCACATGTTACGAGCAGCAGTAACATCAGAGCATAAAGAAAACACAAAACAACCTGTTTCTGAGAATGAAAATCTATTATTAAAAAAGTGAATCAACTAATTGTTTTAAAACATTACTTTTATGTATTAAATTCAAGGCTTTGGAAAAATTCATGATTTTGTTGCATTTTTTTAATTAAAAAATCTCTCCAAAAATAAACTAAATTTTCAAAACAATTCCACAAGCTGAGACTATTTTGAAGGTTGTATGAACCACATTTTTAGAAAGTTTCCCTTCTACAAGGACCCCTCTCAATACTGGCCACCCCATGAAAAGAGACTACTTTATTCTTTACACATGAAACCTCTCTTTGAGAGACCAACCCTTTTGCCAACTGTTAATCAATGTATGAAAACTCTGATAACCCATGACATGTGGTCTTTATCAAACCTATTTACTCCAGGTTTTATCAAACTGTAACTCATTCATAGACACTATCTTGTTAGGACTGAAGGGATCAGCTCAATGATCTGCATTTGTTTACTCTAAGAAAATACAAATGTTTTTATAATTTCTAAAACATTGTTGGAATATGAGAGGCACAGTCTGTCATTCAGGGTACAACTATATCAAACATTAAAATATTTATAAGAATTTATGTAATTAGAGATACAATCAGAAATACAAAAAATGATTCAACAGTTATTAATTTCCAGAAAATAAGAGTGTTAAATTTAAAATAATATCTGAACATCTTTCTTATTAAATAAAAACATAAAAATGAAATGGAGCAAGTGTTATTATCTTGTATTAGGAATAAAAACAAGGAATCTGGGAATATGAACTAGGAACAAACGTGACCATTTGAATTATACACTCCTATCCATAATTTACTGTGACAGTAAAATGAATCTAATCCAAAACTACTCATTGACTCATTCCAGTAGGTCGTTTACTTGTGGGATTTTTTTTACCTGTTTAGGCTTACTGCCATTATTTTACAAATAATATTTATGGTAATAATGAATTTATTTGCAAGATTTTCCAAGATTAATTGAACAAAAGTATAAAATAACTGTACCAAAGGCAATCTAAACAGAAAGACCCAAAGGATAACAAAAGTTTCCACCTACCAGTAAAGAATGTACCCGATGTTTGTCATATTTTAAAATAATGAACTGGTAGACCCAAACAGTTCCTAAGAATGCTGATACTTTCCTATATGCCAGTATGTACTATTTCTGTCTCTGGCTTGTAAAAAATTGTAAAAGACCTTAAATCACTGCCATATCTACCATGGTGCCCTTGGAAAAATTATGTGTGTGTTAGTATTTGATAATACTTGTAAGAAAGGAAATAAAATATTTACAATAAAAGCAAATCTGTAGTCATGAAATATAAGAGAAGAAAATCTGAACTTGGGACTTACGATTCAGAAAAACATCTTGTTCTTCCAAACCTCTGTGCAGAATAAATGAATTTCCAAAATTCATACTTTAATAGCTAATTCCTGCAATATAAACATCTGCAGTTTTATTGATCTCAAATTCCATTTAGTATAGTCTCAAATTTCTGAATGTTTGGCAAGAGTTCAAATTTTGTACTCCTGATTGTTTCATGACAATAGACCCATGACAATTTTGGATAAATGGCAGTCTGGTACTGTTAATCAATAGATCGCTGTCAATAAATACTGAGCTAAAGTCTCTTTGGAAAACTAATGAGGTATTTTTTAAAATGATTTACAATGCATATTATAACATGAACATTTATAAGCTCACTATGCACAATAATAAATTTTATTTACTTAAAGTCAATTAATTATCAGTAATGAATGGAAAATACAAATTTAAACCATAATACAATTGTCCCTTTCCTACACAGCCACTCCATTTGCATTAAAAATGTGGTCTTAAAAATTAGGTAGTCATATGGGGACCAATAGGGCTGAAATATATTAGTGTGGTGCCTTTTAAGGAGGTCTTTTACAAAGTATGGCCTCTCTGGAGATGTGTCTGTCAAGAAAAGGACCAATATAATTTGTTTGATAGAATCTCATTATTATCCACACAATGCAGTTGTCTGACAAACAGCTGTACCTCAAATTGATCTTAACAAAATATTGTGTGTGTGTACACATACAAACATACATGCACATGTAAAAGGTGAAAACAATGTTATACAGCATTTATTATATGAAATTTTTTGGCAGCAAATGTCAAAACATTTCATTGACCATGATATACTATATCATGACTTGAAATGGATTCCTACACTACAATGTTCATCAGAATACAGGAAATGTCTTTTAATACTGATAACAAATCAAATCAGTTCTAAACTAAAGCTGATAATCTAATGGAATTCCAACTAAACATTATCACATAAACACATGAAATCTCTGTACTTTGATTTAGTAGGCAAATGCAAGCTATTTCAGTTCAATTTACATGATAGAAACGGAATAACTTTTCATTTGTTTGAGATTATTTTTCAAACAATCAAGCATACAACAAGCTCATGAATTTTGACAAAAAAATGACCAATTCCACAGGTATATCGAATACTTTCATTAGTGACTCAAGATTCATTCACATCCTCCGGATCTGCAACTATTTATGGTTAATGGTATAGGCAATAACAAGAGATTCCTCAAAAAGCCTGAGGTAGAAGAAATTCCAATGATTTAGGACATGATCATTTCTTCTTTTAAAAAGCCAAGTGTTGAAATTATCTCCAATACTTTTATGGTGGCCATATTGGATCAGCCTAGTTTGGATTTAAACACTAGAACTAAGTGTTTTGGTAAAAGCCCTTTGTCAATAGGACTTTTCCTTCAGGACCAGTAGTGATGGCAGTAATTATAAACATAATGATGCCAGACTGAAACCATTTTCATTTGGGAACAACCAGACTCCTTAAGTTGTACCCTTTGTTAATATAACTGTGTTCAGGCCAAGCAGCAATAGCAAGATTTTCAAGATGGCTCTCATACTGGCACAGTTTTCATGTACAACGAATAAAACATCATCAAAAATCTTTAGTGAAAATCACATGTTGATATGACCATAAAGTCATCAGGAATAGCACTGTGGCTATGTTTGAGTGGCACAATTTTCCTTCAAGTAGATATCATTCACGAGGAGTAGAGATAAAAAGATGATCAAGATGATGACTGTGGTGGCCATAATTGACGTCTGAGCAGTAGTTATAAGAAACTTACACTGATAGATGCAAGAACAATGGATGAAAGGCCATGCCATAAACTCTACTAAACAGTACAGCCAAAAACTCCCTAAAAATATTAACTGCAAAAATATGAACTTTGTCCTACTTTAAATTTATATACTAAATTTGTCAAAAATATGTGAAAAGTCTTCATTTTTATTTGATCACTTCAAGTCTTGAGGGTTTATTTTACCATAAATAGATTCTGACACTGGAAGTTATCAATTATGACAATTCAAAATACTGACTTATCAAATGTCTAAGTTTGCGAGAACTGATCCCCATCAAGAACAGAAGCAGTTCTGGTAGTTTTTCTTACTCCTACTGTTTTTGTCTGCACTGTGGACAGAGAAAAATCACCTTGCAATTATTACAGGTAGACAGGTAAATTAAAGTGAAATAGCTCTTGATACAAGTAAGACAAAAGAAAAGCATCCAAATGACCAAAATTTCTTAATGATACAATGTGAGAATAAATGAAAGCACTAGCTATCTCCTTTGGCCATTTTTCCAATCTTCAAGATGGCAGAGTCATTTGATTGTAATCCGGTATTTCCACTTTAGCTATAATTCTTCCTCACTCTCACTGATTAAAGGTTCAGCTTCATGCTTCTTCAAGCCTGAAAGATACATAAAGCAATAGATTATGGTTTCAAAACACTAATATTATTTGTACATACTGTCTGAACATTCTCTACAATACATGTATGGGACAGCAAGGGAGAAAAAAATTTAAAAGTTAGGTTAAATCTTATGCTGGTTTTCAAAGATGGATGATAGTCTTTGTCAGAAAGTGCCCCCTCCCCCATCCTTTGGGAATTTTCTCTCGAGTCGGGTTTTCTTAAAGCTTATATTGAAATTGATTAATAAATAATAAAAATGGATTAAAACAGATTTTTATCATTGTCTTATACTCATATCATATTGTTTTTAAATACTAGTTTAAAACTGTCTCTTATATAAAGTCCATCGACTGTGAAGTACTCTCTACACATATACTGCCCCAGAAATTTGTATACCAATGATTTACCTATAAAGCTTGTCATATGAAAAGGAATTGTATGCCTAATCTTTTTTTGTTACTTCTATTGTATTTGACTAAAGAAGTGGAATATATCATGGACCATCTTATAATCGGTTCTAATTAAATCCATTAAAATCCGTAATACCTGGCATTTTAAATCCAATTATAAAAGTCCATGGAATAAATCATATTTAACATACTGGTATAAAAATAGTTCAGAATGGTCCAATTCACAATATCCCATAATATGTTAATTCAACACAAACAATAAAAGTTTAGTCCACATTTTGGAGATTCATAATATCATAAAACAGAACTAATGTGATCTGGTACAAAGTGAACGAGTTCATCCTCACTGTCTGTTAAGTTCTGATATCCTCAACTGTCATCTAATTATTTTAACTCGTTGTCATCTAGTCCATTATTGGTCTGGTTCCTCTCAGACTTGATATTATAGAAAGGAAACCCTAATGCCAAATGTAGAAAGGATTTTATTTGTTTCTGTTTCCCCCAAGATGCATGTGCTATTTGCATTTAATTTAATGAATTTCATTTTTATAAATTTTGTTCTAGGTTTTGTATACCATCCTAATTTGTTGTGAAATACTGCTTGGCCCAAGCTGGCCTTGGAGTTTGTTTATTGCAAGTTATCCTTGCCAGGGATCAGTGTTGTCCTGTGTATGGTAACAGTACGTGCTATTTGTCTTGTACTAAATATTGCGTTTGTGTGAGGACTGGCTAAAGGTCATTTTCTTAGAGGTATTTTTTAATTTTAATGGTTTCATAACATTCTACTGTGTGATATAAGAAGTGAGAGGAATAGATGAAAAAACATTAGAAAAGATTGCGGAAAATGTGCTTATGGTGTTGCTGTGTGTCATACATCCATATATATATATATATATATATATATATATATATATATATATATATATATATATATATATATATATATATATATATATATATATATAAAATGCTGTATATATTGTTTTGTCTTTTTTGTTTTTGTTATGTTCTTTTAGCTGGAGTCCCATTTGGGAAGATCCGGTATGAGCCGTACTACTAAGCGTTAGTCACATTGCATTGGCCTCACTCCGTTTCAATCTCCCTTTTTAGGAAGGCCATTTCTCTTTCTGTTTTTGTGTATGTTACTACTATGCATGTGAATAGCAAAAGATCTCAGGTACAACTTAAGATTGATTACAATTACTATCTATTGAAATATTTAGTTATTAAAATCCAGTTTTTATTTTCATAATCATTTTGATGTAAGAAATCAAATCATTGTAAATTCGCCTATCATTGATGCTATTAGTATATAATAGTTGTTTATTATCTATCTTGCCATATTTTAGCTTAATTTTATTTTTCAAGTTTTGTCTCTCTGTTTCCGTTTTAGAACAAGAAAGTATTAAATGACATGAATAGGTAAATTTTCCACATAACCTGCACTTTGGTACACGAATTATTAAATGTCTAGTAAATGCCATTTCACCTGTCAGCCATCTGTTGTGCATGTATAGGAAGAGGCTGATCTTAAACATGCCCAGTTTTTCCAAATGGCCAGCCAGTAAAGCTGAGGTTAGCAATATTCAATTTCCTGCTTTTCTTGCATAAATGATTCATTCATAATACTATAAGTTTCATTCTTTTTGTCCCATATTTTTTGTTATCTCTATGAATGTGTATTAACTCCCTTATTCTTTTATATCAACTAGGGGGTTCAAACAAAATTAATTTATTAGTTTTGAAGGTATCACTATTAAACCAAGATCCAAACAAAGAAATATATATCACTCTCCATGGATACTTTGGAAAGTTATTTAATTGCTTAAATTTATTCAATATAATTACTTTTTTGTTTAATACTCAAGTTAGGCTGGGCTAATCTCTCTCTATATTTAGGTCTACATATAAGTTTTCTCTTTAAGAATTGGATTTTATCATTCCAAATAAAGCTCATTTTTCTTCTTATAATATTGCCAATCATAGCTTCAATCATAGGTGAACCAAATTTGTTGTATAATTCAATTGGCTGTACATGTAGGTTTTGGCAACCTGTATACAGTCTATTAAGTTTAACCCTTTCATCAGTAAGTAACTTTGTAGGCATAGAGTCCTCAACACTAAGTAACTTTGGAGTTGTAAAGCAAAATGACTTGTGGACTTTGAAATAACTGACAATGTTTAAGATATCTGGCTGGATTAAGTGTCAAAGTCAAGGTTAAAAATAAAATTGTAGGACTAATTCACTAAAATGTGCTTATCTGTTATAACTGTTAAAATACATGTGCAAACAGTTAACAAAATAGGTATAATACAAGTCATTATCTATTTACTCTTTAGAAAACTGAGAAAAATTCCCAATACTTGTTCAATTGACTCTACCAGTAAATGTACTCATGAATAATTCCAGTAGCAACACAAGTCTTTCCTTCAGGTATTTGGCAGGTAGAAGCTTTCATTAAGGTGGGATCGGTCTACACACCTGTAGCACCTCTGGCACATTTGATTGTTGCATTCAAAGTGGTTAGACTGATGTTTCCAAAAACTTCATCTGAACAGAATATTTGAAAATATTCTGGTATCTTTCCTGCAGCCAATTAACACATGGGTGGGTCCAACTGTCAGAAAACTGTAGCAAATCTCTTTGGTTTTCCAACTTCATCCAAACATAATCATGTGAAGCATACAATTCTTCCAATTTAAAACCCTCAAAGTCCTCTTCAGTGTCATCACTGTCACCTACAAGCGCATGCCATTTTCTCTCCAGAGTTCTACTCTCATTTTCATCCAAATTTACTAAGTCAAAATTAGTAAAATCTTCCAATAACTCAAAATCAGATACTTCACTCTCCTTTGATCTTTCGTCAAACTCCACCATTTTGGATACAAATTTCACTATTTGGAAAACACATTAAAAGTTCCTACTTTGTTCATTATTTCTAGTTGTATACAAGCTAAACTCACAAGATAATCCAAATATCTGCATTACAATAAGGAAGTTATTAGAAGTACCCTGAAATTTATATAGCTGGGTTCTATAATGTTACAGAAGAACACTGCTCCAGACTGGTAAAACAGTCTACAGTGTTTATGAACTTCTTTTCCCTGTACATGGTCCATAGTAATGAAAAGGTTAACCTTGTATATGCCCAAGTTTTGATCCATGAATCAATCTTAATTACTAGCTCACAAAAGTTCATGTGAGTAAAATTCTTCCCAAAAATAATCCCTAATGATTAGTAAAATTTCTGTTTTGTCATGATTTATTGCTGAACCAGCCGCTTTACCAAATTGTAGAAATTCATCTTTCAAGTGTTTAAAGAAATATTCATCTCTGATAAAGTTCATGCAGTCATCTGCGTGTCATAGAGTTTTTAAATCATGATTTAAATTTTTATTCCTTGAATATTAGTGTTGATGTTGATATTTATATTCAAGAATTCAATTGCTATGACATATAGCAGCACAGAATGGGGGACAACCCTGCCTTACTAGCATTAAATCTTGATTTCATCAAGGCCCCATTAATAATTTTTTTGGAGAAAATGTTAGCATACATAGCTCCAATCCAGTTTATAATATTAGGCCCAAACCCACATTTTTCTAATGCATTAAAAATGAAGCCATGTTTTTTTCGATGAAAGTCCTTCTTCTGATCGAATAAGAACGTGATTCCTTCCTCATCTCTATTTTGAAAAACAATCTATCATAGCAGCTACCGAAAATGTATTATTAGTTTTTTTCCTCCCTATTCTCCCACAACTTTGATTTATATCAATTTATGTGTTATAATTTTACTTAGAATTTTATAATCAGTGTTAAAGAGACTTATAGGCCTCCAATCTTTATTTCCTCTTTATAACCATGTCCTTTATATATTAATGTAATGATACCCTCCTTTAAGCTTTTTGGCATTTCCCCATAAAATAAAATATTATTATATAGTAATTCCAAAATATGAACTAATTTGTTTTGAAAATTGATATAAAAATCTGAATTCGATCAGAACCTGGGGATTTCCATTTTTTGAAAATTTTAATAGCAGTTATTTCATTTGAAGCAATATATGTTTTACAATTCCCTCATTCTTTTAGAAGCTTTGCTTATAATTAGTTCGCTGCAAGTAACTATAATATTGACTTCAATATGTTGAGATTCTTAATTATTAACATAATAATTTCTAACACATTCTAATATATCTTTTTTATCTCTAAAAGCTGTATTATTAAAGTGAATGACTCAATTATTATGAGCTCTCCTTTTTGTTATTTCCAATCTTTTGTATAAACCTGTCCATTTTTTTTTATATAAGTTGTCCTATTTCCATGTCCTAACTTTTAGTCCTTGAGTTGCATCCTTCTCTAAATTCCACTGCATAATTATTTCAGTTGGAGGATTGTTTGTAGTTTGAATCTCAATATTTTTTTGTTTGTAACCATTGTTTATGCAATTGCTAATGTTACTAAAATAGTTATTCTTTTTAATTTCCTTCTTTAGCTGTTTCCAATATTCCATTATGTTTCCTATTTTCTATTTTTGAAATTATCCAGGTGAGTACATAAGGTTTTTACATATTCATTATCCATTAGGTGAGTATTGTTCAATTTCTATTCACCTGTCCCCCATTTGCATTTATTTGTAATTAATAGCTAGAGTAAAACTGATTTGTGAACAGCAATTTGGTTATCTGCAGTTTAGCTGCAGTAATGTGATTTTCAGACATGTACAAAGTGTCTAACCTACTACCTTTATTAATCCATATATACATGTATATGTATATTCCCTCCTATTTGCATTTAGCCCATAAGCTTTTTCTAAATTAGTTTTTAAAAATAATCTAATCCATTTATGCAAGTTCTTATCATTATCTGTGAGTTTTTCACTTTTGTCAATTCTGACAATATCCAGTTAAAATCTCCTCCTATAAAACATGGGTTTTCAACAAAACTTTGAATATAAAGATTTGCATTTATTATAAAATGTTTGGGCTTAATTCCACCAGCTGGCACATACATGTTAAAAATATTCCAATTTTTCTGCTTAATATGTAAAAGACATCCATGTAATTCACTTTGAGTTTTCAGGCTTTCAAAGTTTAATCCTTTGGCAGAATGCTGAACAACTATAGCAACCCCTGCTTTCCTTTTTGTTGGGTGGTTACTAGTGAGAACTAAGGCGTCAAGGTCTTCTAGTTTTTTCACCATATGCTCAGGCATCCTGTGTTTTTCTTGCAATAAGATTATATCATAATTTTTAGTTGAGATATTACTTTGCTAATTTTATTTACAATTCCATTATTGTTCAGTCAAAATCTGTAGGTTTTTATCCCTCCATCTTGACTATGTACAAGTGTTTAAACTTCTTTACTAATTAATGTTTTTAATAAAAACTAAGTTTTTTAGTTATTTTATGGGCAGTTCTTTTAGATCTGTATTCATCAAGATTCCAATGGTGTTCTAGATATCAAAGCGGATCCTTTTCTCTTTAATGGCAAAATAGAATAGATTTGTCCATTTCAGTAGTCTCTACTTTTTCCTCTTGTATTTGTACTGGAGATTTTCCATGTTCAGAGTTTCCTCAATTGTCCTGTTCTCTTGTGAACTCAGGCAATCTGAGTTTTCTAATTATTTCTTTTCTTCTAAGTTTGGCACCTCTAAGACAAAGAAAGGGGCTGTATCTTTCTCCACCAGCTTAACTTCTTTAGGCTCTTTTTCTTTCAATCTCTGTATCTCCCTTGCCCTAGCTTTCACTTTTTTCTTGCCTGCCAAATTAGTCTGGCTTTCACCTTCCCATTTTTCTGAATCCTGCATATAGTTCCCTGTGCTCTGCGCTTGACTCTCTGATGAGAATGAATCATATGCTTTTCCTAATTTTCCAGATTTCACCTGTCGGCTCTGGAGCTTCTTGTAACATGGTTTCAGTTGTTTTATCAACTATTTGGTCTTTCTGACAATCCATCGGCATGTGTCCTAGTTGGGGGTGGCTATTTTGCTGGATCACTTGATTCTGGCAATCCCTCGGCAAGTGTCATAGGTTTCCACATTTATGGCATGGTCCATGGTATTGTCATCCTCAGTAACATGATTTGATTAGGAATTCAAGAACATAGAAATAGGCTGGGATCTTTTCTGCATCTTCTTTGGACAGTTTAATTATTTGTATCCCTGTAAAGACTATAGGAAAACTCCAAAATGTTGACATTTTTTATCTGATATTCTTAACTGCAAACTTCTCTATTCTTGCCACTATCTCCGTTAGTGATATTTCCAAGTTTAGTTCTGGGAAATGGATCTCTACTGACATCTCTCCTAGAGTTTTAATTAAGCAGGGGGGGGCATAAATCTTTACTGCCTTGCCTCTAATCTCCATGGACTGGTTATTTTTGTAGAATGGCTTATCTCCCTTGGCAAGTAAAAAGTATAATCCTATTCCTCCATTTTGCAAGCCTTGAATAGTTTCAATTTTAGTGCCCCTAGACACCATGTATTGCAGGATTTTGGCTGGACAAGGTCTCCCACTTCTGAGAAATTGGACAATCAAACACTTGACACCCTGGAGCTCTGTAGGCAAGTAGAATTTTCCCTTGCTCAGTAGTTTGCAGGTCTGTAGGGAAATAGGTTCTAATTTTCCCTCCTTTCAGCTTGCCCTGAGCAGAACCAGCCATCTTTAAGCAAAGAACTATCCACTATTTTTTTTTCAAGTAAATACTTGCTCACAAATGCAAAAATGCAAAGAGTAGACAAAGTGAAATTCTGCACATTATAAAGAAAGGCAAATAGAATAATATCAATACCAAAACTAATATTTTATACCTGTAAGATCATTGTAAGTAATCCAATGCAATACAAATATGCACAATTACCATCATGTTTCAAAAGCAACAATGTGACATCGTCATGTTTCACAAAACAATGCTGCATAAATGTTGTCCAACTCAGTTTTCTCTGCTTCACTGTCAAATGCAGGTGCTTATTTTGAGACTGAGCTTGGACTCTTAACCCATTCTATCCTGAGAAGCAATTCTAAATACACTGTGGTATAACAGAGCATCACACAGCAGCAGCAAACGAAATTGTGATGACCTTCACCATGTTTACAAAAAATGTAAAAAATTTTATTCATATTTTTAAAGTATATAAATCTATGTATCTCTGAAAAGGTAATAAAATTGGCAACACAGTGATATGTTTTGTTAAAATTTACTGATGTACAAGCTCACAACTGTATTTTGAGATAAAGCTTGGGAAAAAAAAAAAAAAATTACCATGAACTTCAGTGAATTTTTCCTTTGTGAAGATGAATGAAATGCTCCAAATAGTATGGGAATAAAATAAAGATAATTCTATCTCTAATATTTCTGTCCAAATTTGAAGCTTATAGCACTGTTAGTTCAAACGTTATAATAATTTTACCAAAACTGCACAACTAAATAATAGGAACAATTTGTTGAGTTCACAATCTAGAACATGTAATTCAGCCTGCAGTTTCTCAGAAGAAAAACTTTTCCACAAATAATCCTAGAAATCTTTAAACTGAATCATTAACATTTTTGTCCATATTTTGAAGTCCACATCATCACTAGGTCAGTATTCTTCTGGGTGTTGAACAGTTGCCCCTCAATCAATTTAAATCATGGCTGCAACCAAGTAGAAAAATAATCCCGAACATAATCATATTTAAATCCTTCAAAGTTAGCATAATTGTCCAAATCGCTGTCGAAAAGTGGATGCAGTCATGCAAAATCTCCCTCATCAATTTCATTACATACAAACCATCAATTATGTCAATATTATCTTCAGAATCATCAAAATCTTTAATTTCAATGCCACTACATTCACTATCAATATCCATGTTCACATCTGAGTTGTTGTCCATCATTTTATTGATTGATTTTCAAATCAGCTATTTCGTTTCCAAACCACATTTTTTCAAATTTTTCTGCGCATGAGTGCTTTAACCGTTTCCTGTTGTCGATGAAGAAGTACACAAGTCTTTGTGATGTATAACACGTGATTCTAGAGACGCTACATAAACACCTAGTGAAACTATGACTGAAAGTGTATTCTGGATACAATGGGAGTCTACGACCAGAGGTGTAATCAGGATAGAATAGGTTAAAGTAATACTTTTTGATCATACAGTGAGAGAAATCTATTCAAGGCTGCAAGTGAACATATCTCAATTATGAAGCAAGATCACAGGGAGTTCAAATAACCACCATTTATTACTTGGCACTGAGCAAGTACCAAACTCATGACTTGATCAAAGGGTTATCATGTAGAAAAAAAAGGGTACTGCCTTTACAAGCTTAGGGAATAAGTTCAAACACTGAGTGTCAATCCCTAATTGGCACTTAACAAGTACAAGTTTTAAATTTGCTACTCAATCTAAAGGATTGTCAACTTAAAAACAAAGTGATGTCTTGCCTTTACAAGACATGGGTTTATTGGCCATGTGCATAGGCAAAAAAACTTGGGAAACATTACTTCACAATTATCTTAAGGAAATGGAAAATACAACTTTACACAAAACTTTTACTGCATCAGACACAATGGTTATGCTGCAAAATTAATACAAATACAGGTTGTTAGGACTTGCATGAAAAATGGAAACAATATACTTGCTAGTAAACACCTATGGTAAACAACACTGACTTTTCACTTTTCAGTGAATAGGATTTAATTTAATTTAATATTTTTAAGTTACTACAAAACCAAATACTTGTGGTTACAAGTAGTTTAATGAATACCATCATGACACAGATAAACACAGTACCTACTTGATATACTTGTTTCTGAATGGGAATAGAGGCATGAAAATTGAAAATATCTGAATTGATCATTAGATTTATCAAAATTATTTTATATGTCACACTTATAACATGATCCCTACTCTGCATGAATCAATGAATCATGTTTTCATTTTTAAAGGTTGACTTAAAAGCAAAATATATATCATATAAAATTGTATACTAAAATTCCTATCATTAACTAAAACACTTTAGTTTATGCTAGTCTTTCTTTTCTATCAAGTACTCTTCAGTCATAAATAAGATAATCACCTATAAGGTATATTTTTTTTACTAATTTATATAAGCTTTTCTGCTGAAATCTATATATTTTGTATTCTAACATTTGAATATGGCCACTTTCACTTAACCGGCTTGAGGCAGCTGTCTGGATTTTTGTACCGTTTTCATGATCTATGTGTTTATTGTCTGTCATCGTCTGTATTATTGTGTTCAACATGCACTGGCTATTCAATTCAAAGGTGTTTCTTATCTTGTACTGAAAATATGAAAAATCAGACTTTTTCTCATCTGTCTTGCATTCTGTTGCAGCTTCTTTTATTATCAAACAAACCGCCATCACGTGATACTTGCCAGTCCACCCGTTTATTCTATGATGGACCCTCATTAATTACGTTAAATGACCACTCCTTGCCTCTCCACAAAACACTGTGCACTAGACTAAACGACCTGGGACTACATTCATTATTGCATCATTTCAAAGCTAGCCAGCATAGAACAGGAAGAATTCCAGTTATCTCCCTTTTGCCCTTTCAGGCACAGAAATTTAAAAAAATTTTGCCATTAATTTAAACAACTTAATTCATATTCCAATTGAATCGTCAACCTTTGTGTCAACTATTGAAAAGATACAACTGCATTGCATTATTCAATGCGCAATCAGTAGGACCATCGGAAAAGCACATAGAATAGTTAATTTTATCAATGATAAGAACATCGGCATGTTTTTTCTGACAGAAACATGGCTAAAAACATCAGGTGATAAACCAAAGTGTGCAGATCTAATACCCACCAGTTACTCCATCACGTTCTTCCCCGCCACTCCAGCAGAGGTGAAATTGCTGTCATCACAAAGAACTCCATGATCAACCGTCTTAACTACACTGCAACTTTCAATTTCGACCACACATCGTTTGAACTAGTCCAAACTAAACTCACACTGGAACAAAGGTCAGTCCATTTTGTATGCCTCTACCACCCTCCGCCTAGTAGAAAAACAAGCTGACAGAATCTCTTTTTGGAGCAGTTTCCGAATCTCCTGGAGTATGGAAATTTGATAGGTGGGAACCTAATTTTTCTTGGAGATTTCAACTATCACTTTGACTGACCTGAAAACCTATGCACATCAAAACTCCAAGGTTCCATTCACATTTTTAACCTCAAACAGTCAGTTAGCCAACCCACCCATAAACATGGTCACATTTTAGATTGGCTTCTTTACAGACCTGATGATAATATTCTTCATTCCTCCCTGGTGTCCATGAACTTTCATCAGATAACCTCTGCAGTACATGCCATCTTGATGTATCAGTCCCTAACCTTCCACCTTTTGTTCGCTACTAAGAGAAACTTCGGTATGATAAACAGAATTAAACTAATGCACAATATCCAAGAAAACATAACAACTAGCTCTCCTACTACAGCCATACTTGATAACTGCCTGTGTTTATTGCTTGACAATAATACCCCAGCAACCAAATGCAAAGTAGCAATTCAGAAATGTTCTCCATGCTGTAGCAGTGTTATGGACCAGATTTGCACTGCTAAAAGAGACCGCCTACAAGCTGAGAGGCTTTGGCTTTCCACCAGACTCGCTATTCATAAGCAGAGTTATGATCCCACTAAGAATGTCACAAACATAGAACATGCAGCGAAATCGGCCCACTACAGTACCATGATCATAGAAAGTTCCAGCTGCAAAAAGCTATACTAACAAGCTACTGTCAAGGATAAAATGTACATCACTTCTAGCTACCTTTTCTCTAGTTGACATTTCAGGCCTGAAAAAATTTCTTTCAAGACAAAGTACACACCATCAGAGATAAACTTGACAACACAATTTCAGTTGACTTGTCATCGCCATTCGGCTGTGATACAGAATTTTAGCGGCAACCATTAGCAGCATTTGAACCTGTCTATATGGATTTAGTACATATAATAGTGCTAAAAAGTGCACCAATATCATGTGAACTGGATCCGATTCTGACATCACTGCTGCTAGAGTGCTTGGATCCAATATTGCTTTCACTAACTGATGTTATAAACACGTCTCTCCCATCTGGGGAATTCCCATCATTTTACAAACCTGCCATTGTAAAACCTCTGCTGAAGAAACCAACACTTGACCAAAAAGATCTAAAGAACTACTGCCCAGTTTCTAATCTCCCATTCATGTCAAAAATCTTAGAAAAAGTTGTTCTATCCCAACTTTATCTCGTCTGAATTCAAACAGTCTTTTTAGTAATGTACAGTCTGCATATCGCCCTTGCCACAGTACTGAAACTGTTCTTCTGAGTAGTCAATAACCTTCTCTCTGCTTTGGATAGCAGAAAAACTACAGTCCTCACTCTCCTTGTTTTGTCTGCAGCATTTGACACTACAAAATGATATATTACTTCACCATCTCCAGCATGTATTTGGCATTCATGATATGACCTTACTATTGTTCAAGTCCTATTTGGTCAACAGGACACAAATTGTGTCCGCAAATGGAAAACACTCCAGTCCAGTTGATCTATGCTGTGGTGTTCCACAGGGGTCTGTTCTTGGACCTGTTATCTTTATTCTATACACTCAACTACTATCAAGTGTCATGGATTATCATCCATAGTCTCACCAATTGTATGCTGATGACACACAAATATACAAATCTAGCCATCAAGCTGAAGTTGAAGCTACCATCCAAGGCATAGAGAGGTGCATTTCTGATGTGAAATTATGGATGACATATAACAAACTGCATATAAATGAAGATAAAACTGAAGCCATCCTGATTGCAACACAAAGACTTTCTCATTCACATCTTTTACCTCAAACAATAAATATCAGCAACACCAACATTAAATTCAAGCAGTCAGTATGAAACCTCAGTGTCACTCTTGACAGTTCTATCTCATTGCAGCAACATGTCATGAACATATTCAAGGCTGCATATTTTGAGCTGTGACGCATCAGCTCCATTCGCAAGTATCTGTCGGTTGATGCCATTAAAACACTTGTGTGATCCTTAGTACATTCAAGACTGGATTATTGTAATTCAATTCTGTCTGGTTCATCTCAATATCTACTTCAGAAACTTCCAAGTTCAAAACACTGCTGCTAGGTTCATCCTTAAAGTACCACGATCAGAGCATGCCTCTCCACTGCTCTGTACCCTACACTGGCTATCCATTCGATCCAGAATTAATCACAAAATTTGTTCTCTTTGCTACATTGCCCATTTCCAGTCCAACATATCTATCTTGCCTTACTTGTGTATACAACTGCAAGATGCTTATGCTCCTCTTCTTACAATCATATTGTCATTGTTCCCACTATGAAGTTGAAATCATATGGACAATGTTCTTCTGTATACCAGGGTCCAGCAACGTGGAACGAATTGCCCACTGCACTTAGACACAGTGATCTCATTCAAAAGCGCTCTTAAAACTCATCTATTCCAACTGCAAGAACAGTCATAATGACCAAATAATGTATTTTTATAAAATATCCTTATCTTAAAACTTTACAGCATGTTTTTCTGTTTCTAATTTTGTGGTGTCTCTGTTTATTTTCGTAATCACATTATCATTGTGTTTTTCTTCTTTTTAAATGTTGTCAAATGCTGTAAAACACTTAGAGCTTCAAATGATTAGGAGCTATAAAAAGTCCTTGTTACTATTATTATTATTTCTGTAATCTGGTTTGCGCAAGTTTAACAAGGGGAAGAACTCTGTAACCCCAAACCTGTGGTTCCAAAGGACAATAACTGGTTAGTTCCCTTGCTTTACTTTAAATACAGCAGGTATTTTTAAAAACAAAACTGATTATAATACTGTAGTATTTCTTATTAAAGGTAACTTCGTTAATATGCACAAATCTTACTCATAATAAATCACCTAGATGATTTGATTTATTCTCAAAATCATAAGACAAAAATAGTTTCTGGAGTGACAACATCCTCAGTCTATTTGATATTAGATCACCTCATTAATACATGTGGATTTCATTAAAAAGAATGTAATATAATCCAATGTTTCAAGTCTGATCAAAACTGGACTGGAAATGTGGCTTCCTGAAGGCTTAGAGGTTTAGCCAATCAGACTGTTGATTAGCACACTAATATATATGTATCCAGCTTATTACAGAACCTGTTGTTAATCTTGATAATATAAGCATATATTCCAGGTTCTATCAAAATCTAATCAGAAATAAGCTCAAGCAATCACATCCAATATCACCTCATTTACATGCATGGCTCTCACTCACTACTGAACTGTTGAAGATCTTGAGGTTGTAACCATATATTCCAAGCAAAATTTAAAATAAATTGAGAAATAATGGCCTCCAGAGTGGTAACAATCTCAATCCGACGATGAGACTGTTAATATCCTTACTGGACAGAGACACTTATTACTTCTATCATACCTGTAAGACCCCATAAAACCTAAACAGAAGAAATTTCCCTTCGGACCCCCCCCCATGGTTATGTGATTTACATATTTTTTTTCTAGAGAGAACAGAATATCTCATGGTCAGTCTGCATTGTATACAGTACTATCAATGTCTGTTTTATGGTCTGCAGGTTCAAATCTGTTCTGACCAGGACTCCCTCTGAGAATCAAGCAGGGAAGTTTGAATAACATTACCATAGAGTCTAAGTGCAAAGAAAAATGAAAATGACAAATGCATTACCTTCTAACCCATTGATAAACTACTGACATCAGCAAAGGCAGAATCTAATTAGGACTATATTGCACTGTCCAGAGCATTTTAAAGATACAATCTTTGAGTATTTTCTTTTCAATTTAATGTCTATTTGGTTGTGATTATGTGAATGTGTACATATGTGTGTGTATTTGTGGTGATAATATTTGACAATATCAAAAGTCTACCAGCTATATTTTGTTCTTAAGTGTATTAAATGCCTCAATGAAAATAAATATTGCTTTCTTAATTCATATTTTGAATTTACAATCATTTTCTTTAGGTTCATATGAAAAAAACCTAATTCTCAATTAGGACAAGGTAAATTAATGTGGGCGAAGAGGTGTTTACTTCAAAACACCTTTTTTAGTCTAAAAAATATTAGGAAATATTACAGGTTCATGATATAAACAATAATTTTCAAGTTCAATCTGAATAAGAAATGTGGCCTCCAGAGTAGCAAAAATGCTCTGCTGTAAGATCACCTGTCTCTTGCTCATCATCAAACTTGACCAAGATTTTGATGCTATAAACCCATATTCCATGTTCAATTAAAACTGGACAAAATTAGCCCCTAGAGAGGAAACATGCTCAGCAAAACTATTGCTCATTACTGAACTCTTTTCAGTCACGACATAAGCTTAAGTTCCAACTTTTATAAAAATTAGATTAGAAACATGGTCTCTGGAGTGGTACAAAGCAACTGTTGATGGACAGATGCAGGGCCAAGTAATAAACTAATTTTGCTTTACAAACAGGTGACCTAAAAATAGGTGAAACCTGTCTTAATTTGCCTGCTATTTCTTTCTTTTAGGTAAATCTACCTCCTGTCCTGTCTTATCCAAATGCAGACATATACTTTTATACACCCCCACTTTATGACAAATTCTCATAATCTTTGGATATAATGTTCTTCCCTGCAGAATTTATTTCAGCCAAAATAACAGTAGGTAAATGAAGTGAAACAAATGATAAATACATACCTGACTCTGCTAAAGACTGGTGAGCAGATAGGAAACCTTTCTTGCCCGTTTTATTTGAATTGTGTGGATTAGATGGGATGTTGACTGCAACTAACAATGCTATGATGACTAACATCGTGCCAAAGGCAAATGGCGGCCCAGGTATAACCTTCTGAAAAGAAAACAGTACATTTGTGTGTCAAACACAATGTGATTTTGAGCAATTTAAGAGGCTGTATCTGTGATAGAGGGACAATTCATCGGACTGCTTGGCACTCAATAAAAACTGATAGTGACTGCCTGATTGTTGATTTGTAGCCTAATTCTGAAATAATTCAGTTTCTTCACAGCTGCCAAAAGAGAAAACCGATCCAAATCAACAGAAGTAGATTCTACTTTTGAAAGTGATCAGAAGGACCTGCTGAAAAATTATATTCTGTTCCTGAAGCCATATTTCCATTAAAGAAATAACCTATGTAGGTTGAAAGCCAGGACACTGAGCACTTGAAAATTATGCAGCTGAGAAATATCACAGAATTTGCTAACAAAACAAAATCACTAAGGTCTCAAACAACATAAAATCATGATGTGATGTGATTATGATTTTAATGTAGCTTTAAAAAATTTTCAGTCATATCACTACAATGTCTGCAGAGCGGCAGTTTATAGTGATGTCTAGCACTGGGGCATCATGCCGCAGACATGTAGCATGATGTTCCACCCAGTCACATTATCCTGACACAAGGCCAACCATTCCTAACACTAACCTCTTAATGCTGAGTGCCAAGCGAGGTAGCTGTTAGTACCATTTTTGTAAGTCTTTGGTATGACTTGACCAGGGATCGAACCCACGAACTCCTGCATCCAAGGTGGACGCTCTAACCACTAGGCCACTGGAGCGGTTCATAAAATCATGAAATGCTTCAAGTAGGGTGTACACAGTGCCGATTCTATCTGGATTAGTGCTAATTGTGAACAAATGTGTTTCAGACATCTTTGGATTGAAATGTACATGTACAGTAGTCCCCTTCTTATACAGCCACCCCTTCTGCATCAGTAAAGTGACCTTATAAGACGGATGACCTTTCCAGAGGGAGACCAAATTTTTTTGAGAAGTATATGTAATGTACGTAGCAAAAAAGCTACATTCTTCAAAGCATTTAATATTTTTGCTCACAAGTAACATTAATTATTAAAATGTTCTTCTTGTTATAAAAATTGACTTATTTTATACATTAATAGTTCTTATTCTTGGCGTAAACATGATATGCGAGCGAATGTTGCAGTGATGCACATTTTGCTTATCCATTAAAACATCATTTAAATCTTCATACATACATAATACTATTTCCATTTGCTCCATTTTCCCAATGCTACAAAATAACTTTCTTATCAGTTATGATGTTGTTTATTTGAGTCTTTTCAACATAAAATTGTTTTTTTTAAATCTTTACAACTTAAAATTGTGCAGCAAGTTCCCCTTCCCACCGCACCGGATGTACACTAAAAAAACAACTTTTTTCTAAATCATCTCCGTTTACAAGATATGTTAATGTTTGGTAATGATTTATTCGGATGTATGTGATTTAATTATGCAGAAGAAACTTTTGTAGTGCGGATGAAATGCCTTCTTTGTAACAGAAGTGATAAATGTCTTTGTCTGATACCCTCTTTTGTCCAAAGTTAATTTCTCTGTGCATGTCTGCTTAAAAAACTATTTGTTAGCCATTGCTGACCCTGTGATCTTGACAATTATGTCTGGTTGTAACCATCAATGTTGCAACTACAAGACTGATAAAACAATTTTTGTTCATTTAAATAAAATGCCATCGGTTTTTAAAGGCAGGAATAATGTCACATGGTTCAGTCTGGTACGATATTTTTTGATATTTTTTTTTACATTTCTGGACAATGAGTGAGAGAAGCTAAAACAGCTTTGTATGCAGATTTGACCTGAACCTTGCAGCCATCAGGATTTGCAAACTTGACAACTATTGTCAGCAATAATAGCCACTAATTAAGAAAGCAAACAAGTTCAACATCTTACTAAGGAAAGCCATAAAGGCTATCAAACCATTTTCCCACTGACTTGTGTATTGGACAGCAATGCTACCACTTCTCAGCTGTTACTACTGTTCAATAATTGTAATCTTAACAATTACAAGAGTGACTAAACTGTACATCTCTTAACAAGCAGTAAGGCTAATTGGATTACACATACTTACCTTTTTATATGGATTAAAATTTGAGTCTTTCTCAGCTTTATTGAATAAATGTGGCTTCCATAAGACATAAATGACATAATATTAGCCTTAGTGGTACATGTACTTTGGTCAACACTTAGTAATGAAAAGCTGACAACAGGAAACAGAAACTGGATTACTTAACACACATAGAATAAAATACTGGTTCTAGATATATATTACAGAATAAATGTGACCGATTGTGAGGGATAAATTTTACATTTTTGCGCAAATATGCTGGCTGTTGGTCATGTTAGTGGGGTGGCCTTTCATGTGGGGTACCTTTGAACACGAACTCAGCGGTGCCAACGGATTCTGGTGTGGATAGTCACTGGTCAGGGGGGTGGGTGTGTGCGTTCAAGAGTGGGACCATTTTATCATCAAAGCTTATTATTTTATTGGGTTATTTTCTGTTATTCTGTTAGAAATTATTAAAAGCAAACTGCACATGATATGAAGTTACTAATCATCATATATAGCTGATATTCTGAACTGAACTCATATCAAAGTCATTTAGGCACAACCGACAAATCACAGCAACCTGGAAGGGGCAAACAGAGCTTTGCCAATTATGACGCATCCCTGTAAACATTTCTTGGATCTAGCATAAACAATGATAGAGTTAAAATTTAAGAACAAGTTCAACCATACTATACAATGACATGACAAAACTACATTTAAAACTTACTTCATTCTTGACAAGATTTTGATGCACAGTAGACTGGTTGGTTCCTGTATCATGTCCTCTGGCTAAATGATCAATGTCCATGGTTTCATTGAGGTCTACGTGGAAGAGATAGAAGATGAATCCAAACAAGGCTGGGCCTAGACCATTGCACAACCCTCTGATCCCTGTAACAACACCCTGTGCCACACCTATAAGGGAAAGAAGCTGTATCATTAGAGGTTCTTCCACTGAGTGCTCATTTCACATGAAGTTTATGTATCAATAATACTGTATTCCAGAAACTATTTGCTGATAATGGCAACCAACATTATCAGAGTTTCAAAGATTTAAAGAAATACAAAATCATATCTCAGGAATGAGATGGTGAAATAACTGACCTTGTGAGTAATATAAAGACATCTGTAGTGTTGGAATAATTTTTTGGAAATATAACATTTATAATGTAAAGTGTTTGAATTTCACCAATGACCAACATATTCTAAAACTGATGCATAATAAATGACATTTTTATATATTCGTAAAAATGATATCAACACAGTGGCAATATTACTTTTGGTACTACTTTATTTTCCAATTTAGAAAATATATCTGACTTATGTATGTTATTCAAATATGTACTTCCATATTTAGGATTATTTAAATTTTCTTTTTCTGTTCTTTCTTACTCCCTCTCCATCATATGAACAGATCTTAAAATTTGTCAAGGCTGTAGATCCTTTAGTATACTTTTTAATCAGTAGAGAGGTGCCATCAAGAAATGACTAAGGACAAACTACGAAAAGAGGGTTTCAAGTATTAACTTTTTTAAAAATAGTTCTCCACATAATACCTGCAAATTATGAGTGACTGAATGTTGCTATTTTATGTTTTGCCATCCTCACAGTATTGTATGCCTTTTCACTCTATGACAAACTGAATTTTACGAAAAATGTTTGGTTAAATATAGTAATACAATTATTCTCAGCAAAATCGTGTCTGAAAATGACAGATTAATTGGGCATTGATGCATGGTATTTACAAACCAAAATTAATTGATAGCATCTGTAATACTGAACTAGACTAGAAGCTTGCCAAGGCCAAAAATTCACAACTGAATGCAGAAATGAACAAAATAAAGAATCAAGATCCATACAAGTAAATTCACAATCAATAAATCTTTGTTTAAAGATGCCATGCTCTTACATCTGTTAAATGCGACTTCTCTGTGATGTTTCTACAGTACCCCAACCCAAATGTTTACAGTGTCAATCTGTGCAAGAAAACCTCTTCCTTTTCATTTGAAAACAGTGATCAATTCAGTGAAAGAAACAGTTTGAAGCATTATTTTGTCCAGGGTAAATTTGTAAAAGATCAATATCATAAAATTATTTAAATTTAGGAAATTATTTTTAATGATATAGTAATACAGCTGCTAATCATACTACCACAAAATGGATAAAAATCCATGCAAAAGAAGTTTTTTGATTCTAAAACAAAATAAACAAGAAAAAAAATTGATGTATTTCTGAGCAGATATACAAGAAATATTACACTCACACCATATTTCATCTGCACATTCATAACAAAACAACTTGGATGAACCCAAAGTTTAAGCATTTGCATCTGATAGACTACAACTTGGTCCGTATAAGTGACAGGCAGGATGTCCATGTGACCAGAGTGATGTGTGGTGCTGATGCTAGACAGAACACAGGTTACTGATATCTAAGATGAATCTTAGAATTTAACCTCCCTGATCACCACAAAAAATTAAAATCCAAAAATGCTTCAACATCTCCAGGCGGAAAGACTGCATTGCTGAGCGAGCACTGTCTGAAACTGACAAGCAAGCCAGAAACCAAACTCTGATACCAATTATATAGAGCAATGTTGGGCAGCCTTGAAACAGCTGGTGTAATCTATTGCATCTGAAACCCTTGGTGTCACTGCGTAAAAGCACTAAGACTGGTTTGACGAAGAACTGTGAAAAAGTATGGTCCCTACTAGAGGAGGAGCACCATCTTTACTGTGCATTCAGCATAGACCCCATATCTACTGCAAAGAAAGATGCATTTAGCAGAGTCCACCAAGCTGAGCAGAAAAAAACTGTGTGAGATGCAGGACACATGGCTGAGCAGAAAGGCTGATGATATTCAGTCTTTAGCCAACAGACACGACATGAAAAATTTCTATACTCTTTGTGATGCTTATGGCCCAGTAACATCAGGCAGTTCCACTCACGAGCTCTGATGGCAGCACTCTCATAACCGAGAAGATATTTGAACACTAGGTGGAACACTGACAGTGTCCAAAAAAAATCGACAATTCTGCAAGAGCCATAGAGGAATCTATCTATTCTGCATCGCAGGTAAGGTCCTTCTGCTGAACAGTCTCAAAGAGCACCTTGATCATGGCACCTAGAAAGTCAGTGTGGCTCCAGAAATAAGAAAAACACCAATGATATAATCTTTGCTGCCAGGCAGATGCATGAAAAATGTCAGAAACAAAATGATCAGCTATATATCACTTTCATGGACCTCACTAAGGCATTCAACATGGTCAGCCAGGAAGGCCTTTGGAAAATCATGGCCAAGTTTTGGATGTCTGGAAGTCTTCACTGAAATGATGAAGCAATTTCATGAAGGCATGCTTGCATGAGTCCAAGTCCAGGTAACTATTCCAAAACCTTTAACATTACCGATGGTGTGAAACATGAATGTCTTATCATTTACTCTCTTCAGCCTCATGTTTTCCACCATGCATATAGACAAGGATAGTGATGTGGAAGTCAGAAAAAGTTGAAAACATTCGTGACTTCCTGTTAACAGATGACTTTGCCCTCAACTCCAGCAATAAGGCAGGCATGCAACAGAACATGGACCTCTTTTCCATAGTGTGCACAAACTTCGGACTCACCATCTCCACCAAAAAGACCGAGGTCCTGCATCAGCCAGCTCCTGCAAAAGACTATCTGGAACCATCTGTGGCCAAAAGCTCAATAATGTGGACAGATTCATATACCTTGGCAGCACCCTATCACATGCGGTCCACATAGACGATGAGGTCAACACCTGGATTGCCAAAGCCAGTGTTGCAACTGCCAGACTCTGCTCAAATGTCTGGGACTGGAGAGGCACCAAGCTTGTCACCAAACTCAAAGTCTTTTCAGCAATTGTACTCCCCACCCTCCTTTATGTTTGTGAGACCTGGACTGTGTATAGCTGCCTTGTTAAAAAACAACCACTTCCACCTGAGCTCCCTGAGAAAACTGCTGAAGATTTGATGGCAGGACAAGGTACCAAACACAGAGGTGCTCATTGAGGCTGGCATGACAAGCATCTGCACCATGCCATGCAAGGCACAACTCTGATGGGGTGGCCATACTTTCCACATGCTGGAAGAATGCCTACCCAAAAAGATGTGGAGAGCTACAGCAAGTCAAGAGATTTCACAGTGGTCAACAGAAGAGGTACAAGGACACCCTCAAGGCCTCACTGAAGAATTTTGGCATTAACCCTGACAGCTGGGAGAGTGTCACTGCTGATTGATCTGCTTGGCAGTCAAATTAATGCCGGTGCGGCAGCCTTTGAGCATAAAAGTCTGGCAGATGCAACTGAAAAATGTGCTCTGTGCAAATCCAGGAAAATCACTTCAACATCTACTAGTCAGCAGCCTGAACATCTATGTCCCCACTGCAACAGACTCTTCTGTACCCAAATTAGACTGACTAGCCATCTCCAGACTTGCGCCAGGTGAACCAATGACTTGAATGGTCCTCATCGACACCAAATGACGAACATCATGTGTGTGTGTGTGTGTGTGTGTGAGACAATTAAACTCATGCTGTTTTAATGATATAAACCTACTGACCAAAAACTTATAAAAATAAAATCAGAAAAAGAGTTGTTAAAGAGGTGACAAGCTCAACCAATCAGATGCAAAATCACTTCATTAATATACATGGGTTTTGCTCACAGCTGTACTCTTGAAAGACCTTATTCTTTTTTGGCTTATTTACCATACCTATTGAAATTAGATAAATAATAATGCCTCTTGGATGGTATAATTCTCAGACATAATACAGCCTCTTGGATGGTATAATTCTCAGACATAATACAGCCTCTTGGATGGTATAATTCTCAGACATAATACTGCCTCTAGGATGGTATAATTCTCAGACATAATACTGCCTCTTGGATGGTATAATTCTCAGACATAATACAGCCTCTTGGATGATATAATTCTCAGACATAATACTGCCTCTTGGATGGTATAATTCTCAGACATAATACTGCCTCTAGGATGGTCTAATTCTCAGACATAATACTGCCTCTTGGATGGTATAATTCTCAGACATAATACTGCCTCTTGGATGGGATAATTCTTAGCCATAATACAGCCTCTTGGATGGGATAATTCTAAACCAATCAGATGCAAGATCACCTTATAATATGTATAGATTCTGCACATATAGAAACTTGAGTTCAAGCCTGATTTGATTTCATGGAAATTATGATTTATGGAAGATTCAGTCTTAAAGGGTTTCACAGTAATAATACTGATGACTAATAATGATGATGTTTACCCTGAAAGTCTCTTTACCTGCTAAATGCCATATGTAGCACTCATATTTCTCTGAAAATTCCAAAACTGCAGAAAAAATGCAAAGACAATTCAGAAAAAAGGCAAAATTAACATGTAGTCTCAAAATGTCAGTAACTTTTTTTCTTCTTTGTTCTACAATAATTCTTTGCATTGATAGCCTTTCTGCCAAGAAATTTAAATTATTTGTATGATGACAAGAATAATCCATAGATTCCCTTGGAATGTATGTGAAACAGATCAAGATATTTAGGATGTAATGAACAACTGAAAATGCAAGTCACTCAAGCCGTGAACTTACTCTTCCAGAGATGCATCCACAAATCAATTTCCATCAGATCAAATTCCTTCCATTGGTGAAAAAAGATCTGAGCTAAAGAGGGGATAACCAATACTGTGAGAGTCATGAATGAAAAAAAAAGGAATGAACAAGATGCTATACCCTCTCTCAAATTTGTGGGCAATGGAATAACAACAATGCATATTTAACCCAACATTTTGCAGTTCTCATTACAAAAGCAAATGAAGAAAATTTGGTAGATGATCATTTCTAACTTAACTCATCAAATTCTATATTATTACCGATACATTTACATTAAAACGTTGTGCTGGCAAGATTATCCTTCCTTTTCCCCATTTCATATCATCCTTCTAGAAACTGAAAAATATGGAGTTATATCCCTTACCCTGCTGGTCAGCATCTGCATGGGCTGAGACAAATGCACTGATAGCTGGATAAGCAATACTGGACATAGCTGCTAATATTCCACCTAACCACATGATCCTGTATTGAAGAAAAAAAATATAATCAATACAGTATTTGACACAAAATGTCCATGGTCGTTAATAGCTGTGAATATTTTAGTTCGAGAAGGTCCTATAAATTTATTATATATTTTGAATGACAGATGTGATAAAACAAAAACTAAATGCATCTGAGAAAAGGATTAATACAGCTAAATTTTTCAGGCTTGAAGCTTTCTTTTGTATCAGATCTGGAAACAGCATAAGTTTTATTTGCTATCATTAGTCAAATGCTAAATTGGCTATTTTGACAATTTCAATTTAGTTAGAAAATCTAACACAGATATAGCCCTTTGTTATATGTTCTTTAATGACAGAAACTCTCATGTATAAATATCAAAGACTTGTATTCAGTATTTGAAATGGTTAATAGTAGTTCTACCTTAATGTATGTATGTATGTATGTATGTATGTATGTATGTATGTATGTATGTATGTATGTATGTATGTATGTATGTATGTATGTATGTATGTATGTATGTATGTATGTATGTATGTATGTATGTATGTATGTATGTATGTATGTATGTATGAATATATATGTATGTATGTATGTATGTATGTATGTATGTATGTATGTATGTATGTATGTATGTATGTGTGTGTGTGTGTGTGTGTGTGTGTGTATGTATGTTTGTATGTATGTATGTATGTATGTATGTATGTATGTATGTATGTATGTATGTATGTATGTATGTATGTATGTATGTATGTATGTATGTATGTATGTATTTATGCATGCATGCATGCATGCATGCATGTATGGATGTATGTATGTATGCATGTGTGTATGTGTGTATACATGCATGCATCGGGTTTAATAGCACCTCAGCACAATAATAGACATATCCTGACAATTAAACCATGAGATTTAAAACAATTATTACAAAATGAAGCTAAGTGAACTCTTGAAAGTGAGAACCATGAAAATATCTTAAAATTGTGAAGAGAGTGTAGTTCATATTGCATTGTAAAAAGTTTACTTTTGATACATTTATCTTTTATTTGTTTTATGAATCACTAAGACTTAAACTTACTTGGAACTATACAGTCAGGCATACAGTCATCCATTCATCCATTTACACTTACTTATTTCCGAAAACCTAATCCTGCAAATTTTCACATTTACTCATTTTAGGTAAAGTTGATTTATCTTTCAATTTGTTTTGTATTTTATCCTGAAATTTCCTCTTCAGCAAAACATTCAAGTTATACTGCTCTTTTGACACATCTTGGAATACCAATAAGATGCTTGTGTGAATCAATATCGATCAAATTTAATAACTAATTTCCTGTGATTACTGTCAACCTATCAGGAGAATTCAGCAAAAGTGGCCAATTCATGTCTGGTTTTAAGCTTGTTCTTTAATGAATGGAGATTTGTCAATGTCTTTGTAGCTACAACTAAAATAAAAGTTTCAGTTCTCGCCTTACTGAGGCCATGTCATGCAAATGGAGGCTAAAGAAGGAGGATTGTGTGCTCCAATCAACTGAATCTGCTGTAAGATTTTACATTCAAGAAAAGGCTGATGAAAGTCACTTGTATTTCATGAGGTGTATGATTTAATAACTTCCTTTAGTCAAGTGGCTAGTGCTTGTATGGCTATATCTAGCATTCCTGCCATCAGCCGTAGGAAGAGGCTCTTATAGTTGATGTAAATATGTTTCTATCCATCTCAGATAAGGACATGTAAGGATATGTACAAACCAAGCCTTGCACCTTTCCTTCTCTCTACAAAGCAATCAAGGAGAGGGAATGGTTATTGTGGGTTGACTAGTGTCAGAAACTTGTTCTTAGAAAGCACCTAGGTTATGTCATTAGAATGACTTAACCTTCAGAACAGAACTGCATGTAGTTTGTATCTATAGATTCTCTATGTAGTTCACACACTCAGCATGCTGGTGAACATTATCATAAACTGCAACTCATCATGTATGATGGCTATTTCAGTGGAGATGTGTTTCAAACTCTAACAATTTTGGAATATCTAATCCATTGGGAATAATGTGTGTAAACATGGTCTTGATATGAATGAACTGGATCATATGTCGAGATTAGACTGCTGTTGCCAAAATCATTTCTTCTAGGAAGTCTAAATGTGTCCAAGCCCATGAAATAGTATCTATTGACTGTGACAAGGCTGCAGTTTTTAACCCATAGCACATCGCTAATAATTTGAAATTTCTAACCCAAGTGTTTATTTTTGTTGTTTTACTATTCAATGGGCCCCAGGGCTAACAGAATAAACCTACCCTGCATCACCACCTGAATGGTTAAGAACCACAGTGTTAATGCCATTTTTCAGCACATGAGAGGCTATACATGACGGCCAGTATTAATAGCGAAGGAAAAAACCGGGAAATCCGCAGAAAGAACCACAGACCCACGATAAGCTACTGGCAAGCTTTCTTCTCACATATCCACATTAGCCGAATCTTAGACTCAAACCCACGCAGACAGAGGTGAAATGGCAGTGATCCATAACAGAGAACGCTTTAGACCACTCCGGCCCCTATTAGCTGTTGCAGTTCTTGCCATTACTGAAGCTCTTTGATCTGAACATTTCTGAAAGGTGCTAAGAGTGAAGTAGAAGTTTCTTTTGGACACAGAGGGATTAGTAGAGATCTCAGCTGTAAGAGGCATGGAGGTCACTATGACTCATCTGTCTGTCACTAAATCAAGCAGATCACTGATCCAGGGTGTTTCATTTTGGTGAGGCAGTCAGAACTATTGCAGCATGTGCCCTTCATTTCTTAAATATCTTCATAATCAAAACTGATGGAGGGAAAGTGAATGCCCAAATTACCTCCCAAATGATTTAAAGAGCATGATCATTCTTCTGGGGTTGTTATAAATGAAAAAGAAATGTCAATCATTCAAGAGCACCAAAGGAAAGACCGAATGAAGGTTCCTAGCCTGGCAACTCTGTGTGAAGCAGTTGTCCTCTTCTAATAATAAGAAGGCCAGGACACTGAGTTGGCCTGGAATATTTTGGATTGAAACGAGGCAAAGAGCTGATGATTGCCCCCACCCCATCCCATCCAGTAGAGATATATCACCACAACCAAATTGTATGACAGCAACAGGACCATGCTTCCATGGATATGTTCCACATGAGTGGAAAGCACTGAGAAAGACTTTCATTTCCTACAGGTTGATATGAACATCCTTTTTTTTAAAGCATATATATATGCCACTGTCCATTGCAGGTCCAGTAGTAAATTGGCATTGTACAGGTATACCAACCCACATCAGGTTTCCAACCCACATCAGGTATACCTACCCATATCAGGTATCCTACCCACATCAGGTATCCTACCCACATCAGGTATCCTACCCACATCAGGTATCCTACCCACATCAGGTATCCTACCCACATCAGGTATTCTACCCACATCAGGTATCCTACCCACATCAGGTATACCTACCCACATCAGGTATTCTACCCACATTAGGTATCCTACCCACATCAGGTATTCTACCCACATCAGGTATACCTACCCACATCAGGTATTCTACCCACATCAGGTATCCTACCCACATCAGGTATTCTACCCACATCAGGTATCCTACCCACATCAGGTATCCTACCCACATCAGGTATTCTAAGGAACTGTAAGAATCATCTTCACTTAAACAATGTTAGATACTTTCCCCAGCAAGATCTTTACTTTTGATGCATTTGGGAGTAAGATGACTAAATTGACAAGCATTAGTAGTTCCATATCTAGATGAACAAAATGTTGACAAAGGATAAGGTCTAACATCTGAACACTGATTATCTACCCTGTAACTGTAAATAGGAAGTAAGGTTGTGCTTTCTACTGTATGGATGGATACAGTACATTCTGGCAGTTTCTGCATCTGCATGAGTATGGAAATGGCATCTCAATAACACCTGAAACTAATCAACAATTCTACTGATAAAGTACACTCTGAAGCTATTATACATCTTCTTTGGGGTGGGGGTGGATAGAATATCTGGACATCACCCATGAGATTAATAAATGATGCTGGTGCTATCTCTGCATCTGCATGGGGGTTGGGAGGGTGGTGAGGGCATCCCAATTTTCCCCATGAGATTAATAAATAATCTGGACATCAGATGTATGTTAATTCTTGATACAATGTACTAGAATATGCTCATTTGTGTGGTCTTAGAGGTGCTTTTAAAAAGAGTGCAACAAGTATTTTCATGCTGAAGCATCAGGAATATATGTGTTGAGACAGCTCCTGTTCATCCTCTATAAGCAATTTTATTGACATCTCATGCCCATCCCCTTAAATCATTTACACTTCATGCACTTGGTTGTAATCTCGGAATGATGTGGAATAATGTGCATACAACAGATATATATAAATTGAAATACTGCAAACTGTGTTATCAAAATGACTTACAAGTTAAATAATTGATAAGCAATGCCCAAAAATGTCTAAATTGAAAATGAAGATGACAATAGCTAAGGGTATGATAAATGTAAAAATTCACATAAATTCACAAAAATGTTGTAAGCACTATATATAACATTTTGCTTAACTATATCACAAAAATTAACTGGATGATTTTAAGTTCAAAATTAAATGAATATAAAGGGGAGTTAACCCATAATAGTTGTTTCCCTTTGTCTATATATATATATATATATATATATATATATATATATATATATATATATATATATATATATATATATATATATATATATAATGTACACATAGAAAGATGTTTTTCTGTATTTCCAGAAACTTGGAAGCAGAGAAAGTTATCCCTAATGTAGTGTGATTAGGTAATATATTTTACAATGTTTAAATCTTGAATTGATCACTCAAAAATTTTCCAGAGGACTGCTCCTGAACTTACCACTGTTCTGATCCAAACCCGAAGCAAGTAAGTTGAAAACATTCAAATATTAGACCACAGATAATTGCCTGCTTGTGACCTAGATACTTCATTAATAAGGCTAGTATTAGAGTCTGCAAAAGAAAGGATATTTATATCAAAATACTGCTATGCAAATAATTCAGTTCTAAATACAGCAAATACAAAGTGTGCATGATGTTAATTCTGCACATCTTTAGCAATAATAATAATTATAAAAATTATAATAACAATGATGACTTAATAAAGCACTTCATCTTTTCAAAAGCTCTAAGTGCTTTACAACATCAAATTAACAGATAATTGGTATAAGAATTTTTTGCATATAGATAACATTAAACACATCAAAATGTCTCACAAAACCAATAACAACAAAGGACTGCACAAAATGAGTTTACAACAATTTCAATCTAAAAAAAAAATGACAACTGGATGAATGTCAAATTTATTCTTGCTGGTGGAAAAGATGTGTCTTGAGAGCACGCTTGAATGTAATCATTATTTCTGTGCTGAGATCAAGAGGCAGTCCATTCCAAATAGTTTGGCCCTGGTATGAAAATGATTGTTGTCTAAATGACTTAGTTTCTGCCCATTTTCTTTGGTGGAGAACACAGATACAGCAAATTTAGTCACTAACTGAATTCACATACTTGATGCAGCAGTAAGCTATAAATATGTAACCAATTATGGTTACCATTACATAACTTTTGGGTACTCAACTAGTTTTGCTAGAAAAGTATTCTACTTACATACAGATTTGGACTTGAACTAACAACCATACTGGGAATAGCATATGTGCCCAGTCTACAGAGGAAAGAAGGTAAAGCAGTGCAAATTTAAAGTTCAGTTGCAATTACTTTTGAATGACATTAAGAGGTGCTGATTTAGGGAAGTTCTGTTGTAATTGCTTTTTAATAGTATAGAGTTTTGGGAAGTTCTACTGCAAAGGCTTATGATGGTACCATGGGGACCAGTTTCAGGAAATAAGTGGTAGTTGCTTTTGAATGGTCTGTCAGTTAATGAACATACTATATGTTTAATTGGATAACAGCTGTCTCTTAAGTGGAATAACACTACTGAATTTCAGAACCTGTTGAAATTCAGTCAGTTTAAATCAGTAATAAATTCTTCTCAGTCAAATCGTTCCCTATGTGACTCCATCACTCAAATACATCCCAGGCTAACTGATCATTGTAAGTTTCTTCATATCTCCCAGTGGACTCATAAGTATGACAATGTAGTTATAAGGGATACAAGATTTTTGTCAATAAGGAGGAGTAAATACATAGAAAAGTTTGAAAAGATAAATTTTAATTAATATCTAAAAGCAAGGTTTGGTTTGGGGTTTTTGGAACAGCAAGACAAGATCTTTTGGTGGGGCATTCATATTAACAGCTTTATGGCCAGGTTATATTAAAAATAAGGGCCCTGTAAAGTGCCATATGTCAAATGCTGGGTTCATACAGATCTGGACAGCTGAAATTCAATGTCCAGTATGCAGTCTTCAATGACTACTCAGGGAATTAAGTGTTCTGCCTCAGTTACTAATTTATATACAAACAAATACAAAAGCAAAACAGAAATAAATAACTGTAATACGAAATGGAAATTATATTTTTAAATAGTCATTGTAAACCAGATGTTAAGCATTGCCCTTTATTTCCACACTTTCTTCTCCAGCTGCAACTCCTGCACTTTCACTTTAGAGATGTAGACAGGAATTTATATAATGGAGGTGGGTGGGTTCCCATTTATTACAAAATTAAGGGATGAGTAGTAAAAAAGGAGGACGAAGACAAAATGGCCATAGTTCACTACATCCCTAACGCTTCAGTACAAATCTATCTTTCTTCTTGCAACACTCTATTAAGAGTCCTATTTAAATCAAAATCCTTAAAATATATTGCATCTAGTTGTATATGCATTAATCTGTTGATTGTTCTGAGCTTAATCTATTCCTCACCGTCGTATGAATAGAGCTGAGATGCCCCAGCTGATAGGACATATCAATAATTAGCTTAGGGACATTCACCAGTTATTATGTACATCTGAGAGAGTTACATATGTAAAGTGAAGTTGTTTGCATTTAAAAGATACACAGTGGAGAGACTGTTGGCATACCTCTATGCTACTTTGAATGTTTGAATGTGGCTGACATTTCTTTGAATATTGTATTTTTGGAAATTGTAAATAATCTAAGCACATTGCTAACTAAAATGACTGCTCCCTTGTCCTCCAAAAATCAGCCTAAATTTGTCTCAAGTACACCATCCTTAGCAGCTGTTAAAATTGGGAAAGTGTATTGTGCCAGATTAAACAATTACTGTTTCTGTAAGCTCAATAAATAAACAACCAAATATATAAAAAGTAAAAAAAGTTATCGGCTCATTTTTTATACAATTTATCTCAGAAGTTCAGGAAGTGAAAATGATTAAACAGCCATTATGTATAATTAGTAAAGAAACCCGGGAAATTCTTTTTCTTTAAAATGCTAACCCTATGCAAAATATGAAACTGTAGAGCTCCGCCTTAGCCAACTGGAACAAGTTTGGAAATGGTTCATTAGTTTATTATATACATTTTTTCACTGCTCATAGGTAATATCTTTTAGATACTTTGGCTCCAAAATAAGATTTTTCATTAATATAAACTCTGCTAAAGTTCCACTTTCTTGAATCTCTGCTTAACTGACTACTGTGCCAGATTTCCTATGTTAAAAAATACTGTATTAGGATTTTAAGTCCATAGTCTGCTTGCTAAGACAGTAATATTTTGATGAAATAAATATATGTACTTCCTAATTTTATTTTAAGATTATTTATTAAATTTATCTGAACCCTTAGAAAACTATATTCATCTATTAAACTTTATTGGATTTACCCTCATTATTTTTTTTTCACTCACAAACCTTAAGATATTAAAAATGAAATCTAAAAATAGCATGTAGTCACAATTTTCTGGACTTTGGGAATTTACTAATATGTGAAAAATATAAACAATTTTTACAGTACCCTAAATTAAATAAATGTGTGATATCCCTACATTTCTTCAAGTGAATTAAGAAACTCAGTTAAAACATTTATCCCCATGTTTTTCCTATCTAGGATAAAGTGGCAGTAAATCATCCTCAATTGTACATTAGAATTCACATTGCTTTAATTTACTAAGAAATGAAATATAATCCAGGTGAGTCAAAGAATATAAATACATGATATTATTCAATGTTTCAATTGCACTCATGCTTGTACCTGTAAACTGATTAGTAAATAAAATATCCACATATTTCAAACCACTCATCATGAATAAGTTAAATAATGTTTATTAGTTCATAGATTTGTGCTAACAATTGCCAAATGATTACATTTCTTATGCTAATTATCAGACTATTAAAATCATACATCTATTGTCACCTGTGTCTGCATGGGTTTGAGTCTCAGATTTGACTCTTATGTTATGTAAGAAAGCTTGCTAGTAGCTTCTCGTGGGTTGGTGGCTCTTTCTGGGATTTCCCCGGTTATTCCTTAGTGAAATCAAGGAGTGGTAATGGCATCATGTGAAAAGGGTGCTATGTGAAATATCCAATTACTATATGAACATATGTGAATAACGATAATAGTGGAATTGCTAGCATATGACAGAAAATCAAAACATACTTCCAGTTGTTACACAGCATAATATAAATGACTTGAAAGTAAAATTTTCAATCACTCCTTTTTTATACAAGCATAATCTCGTAAAATGAAGGACTTTCAATGACCTAGGTGAATATCAACCACCTTCAAGAGCTTGAATTGAGGTGTTCATTTCTCAATGACTTTCAATGATCTTTAATGACCGTGTGAACCCTGCAAATGGTATGAAAAAAAGTGCTAACACTGGTCAGACGGGTTTCCTTGCACATAATGGTGTACATTTTAGGAATAAGGTGATTTTGTTAAAATGTTTCAGCTGAACAGAGTCACTGATGTAGAGGTCTTAAGACTTTAAAAACTTGAAATGACACATGTATAAATTTTACACAGCTGACAATGACCCTGATAGACATATTTACTATGACCAATTACTGTGGATGAGTAAACAACAATTATGTTGACACTGGGGTCATGAAATAAATTCTTCATAGAGAAAAAATTACATATCAGATTTTACTTACCTGTGCAATAACAGACAAAACACCCACTAATGCTATATAGGTAGCTACCTTTTCAGCTGAGAAATCCATTACCTACAAATAGAAAAAAAAAATATTCCTGACACTTAAAATCATTTACTTGTACCCAGCCAAAATCAGTCCTATGTGGAGACCTTATGGGCATGTTCTGCTGACCTTGAATTTCACCAATCAAATCACAAATTTCAAATTTCTGACAGTGACACACATCATCCAGAACATATCTTTAATAATGACAAACAAACACAATTTCTAAAAATTTATCTGATAGGATGCTAAAAATAAATGGAATACAAATTCCAAAGGTCACCAAAACAAGAACTTTTATTTGTATCTGTCAGACCTCCATATATGGCTGTAGAGATCTAATTTGACTCAGATTGCTACATTCTGCTAAGATGGATTTCTGACTTTACATTTAGGTCAAGGTGTTATGGAACCTTATTTAAATGTACAGAAAGATTTAAAAGAAACTAAATTGACAGAAGTTATACAACAGACAGCTTTAAAATTATTTTGTCTCTAAATATTGCAAAAATTATAATATATGAACTGGCACACACTCTGCACATAATTTGTACAGGTCAATTACAATTGCTAATACAAGAGGCATGAATACAGATAGACCTAAATGAAATGCCAGGACAGAAAATTGCAACATCCATACCTATCAAGACAAAAAAAAACTACTTGTGGACAAATGGTTATCCATATAATCAACTTTAATTAAACAAAGGTTTAAATCTGGGGCAAACACTGGTGGAAGTCAATCATGCAGACAATCCAGCTCATGGCATCTAGACAATTGGTAGTTCATCCTGACATTAACTGTTACTGCCATAAAGCTTTTTCTACAAAGCCATGTTATTAAATACCATCAGACCTGTCTGTAAAAGCTAGAGAAGTGGTTTGGTTTTGTGTTAGTAACAGCAGCCATATGGAGTTTTATTCTACCGTATATACTCCCTTATAAGCCAAGTCTAGCTGCAAACTACGGATTCAGATCTGTTTTTGCATAATATACTGGCAGATCTGTGGCTGTCCAGTGTGTTACAAGTAATCAATAGAACAACATAGACCCTGATCTGCAAGCACATTATGCTATGGCAGATCAGGTCTTTGTTATCTGCTTATTGACTATAATTGGAAGCAAGTGCATAGAGTAATTCCCCATCACATGACTTTCACATAAGCCAACTCCTTTAATCTCATTGAGCTGTGCAACTGTTTCATCCATATATCGTTTTGAAGTGTTAACATCTGTAACTAGGTCTAACTGTGTAAGCTCAAAAAAGAAAGAGTCAGTCCTCCGTTTCAGAATAATATGTAAGCTGTCTATTAGTAGTCAAATTAGTGTTTTATCATTGAACATAATATAAAGATCAATAAAATATTTTTTTTTCATATTTCTAAGCATTGGTGATTATTTAATTTACAGGATGGACTAAAGTGAGCAGGATAATCTTGTAAGGAAGATAACTTTGGGAGAAAAACAAAATATACCCATATGATTTTGTTCAACTGTACACTAAATATAATTGCTGAACTTACTGTCACCAAAATTCGACATATTTTCTCAACTTAAAAGAAATGATACTAAAACAACAATTAAGAATACAAAAGTCATAATAGCATATATTTAAAGAAAGATATTCCTGAAAGGTACACTACTTTACAAATAAAACTCCCTGATTTCGAAAGTGTGAATGAAGAAACTTGAAAAATGCATACTTACTAATTTTAAATAAACAAATATACAGGAGTACTCCCCAGCCTCAGGTAGATAAGATAGGAAGACAGTAATACAAAGCAATAAAATCATGGTATCTTGACCTATCTTCTTCAGAGCCTGAAAAAACAAAAGGAGAAAACTTAAATTTTTGCACACCCAATTTAATTAATTAACTAATAAATTAAAAACTTTTTGAGAATACACATCTTGTTTGATAACTGGTTGAATTATCAGGCAGCCATTTCAATCAAATTCTCAAAATTTCTCATGAGATTTAGATTATCTTCTTTATCATGTTTCAGATAATAACAATAACAGTAGAGACAACAGAAAGGTTGTAAATTCACTTTACAATTTTAAAATTTAATGTATGGAAATTTTTCTCTTCAAATAAGATCCACCAGAGTGCGTTCCTTGCAATGTACCATTTACTGTTAAACACTTTATGACCACGTGTTCCGACCTGCAACCTACGCGTGATAAATACTATAATGTACACAACATGCAGGAACTTTTTGATACTATTCAAATCACTAGTATTTTAGAGTTCCTAAAGGAAGTAAATCTTTATTTTAAACTGTAACTTTTTATGACCTTACCCAAACTAATTTTTAACTAATACCAATACCAACTATTATTTACATCTTTTCATCAAGATACATCATTTACATCTCCCGTTGATCGTGAACCAATATCTTTAACTCTTACCAACATTTACCATTTTATATTTATCTACTATGGATTTTTTACTATATCGCTGGTCGATATTGAACCTTTTTACAAATATGACCTACTGTATGGCGCTAAATAGCCTAAAAGTGCTGGTGCGCCGTTAAAATTCAATCAATCAATCAATCAATCAATCAATCAATCAATCAAATAAGAGTTGAGGAATTCCACAAATCTGAGAATATCCTCAAAGTTTCCTCTTGAATGTGGCTAGCATCTTTTAAGAAAACTTCTAGATTTTATGACTAATTTAGTGCAATGTGCCAACGGAAATATTCTGTGACCAAACCATTACTAATCAAGCAATAAGAAAGATATTTTAGAAAACTAAATTTCAAGACAACATTTCAAGATTTTTAGTGTAACTAGGACCTGACCATACATTTTGATATCTAATTATTTCATGGTACTCTTATATCTGACCTTTGTCATAACTATTCCATATTCCTCTAATGATCATTAATGTAAAAGATAATCTCAAATCAATCAAACCTTTATTCAAAACATGTAATCAGCGACCTCTTAGTTTTGATTACTTCATATTCATTCTGCATAGGTGTGATAATATTGATGATAAAGTGTAAACAGTACTCTATAGTAAACAGTACTCTATAGTAAACTACTCTAACAGTAATTTGTGCTTAGTAGAAAATTGTGAGAGGTGAATCAAGCGTAATTAGGTTTAAATATCTAGTTCAAATAAACATGTATAATAAAAATGTACAGGCTGGAATTTCCATGCATCAGAAATGAGTCAAAATTAAATTCCAAGCAACAAAACCCTACGGTGTGCATCTGTTGAGGACCTTGCACCTACTGCAAGCAGATGACTCCCAGAAAAACACTTTGAATTTGGCTTAATTTTCACCAATTGCAACTGTAAGAATGTACATTCTTTCTCATCTTCCAGGTCTACTGACTCCCTGATTTTATGGGCATGGCTTGCAGTTAGCAGTGCTGAGATTGAGGAACCTGGTAACATTCATAAAAGTTGGTTCTGAGTTGATTAAGGCAGAAAGAGTATCCCTCCCACTCACAGTTCAAGTTATTCTCATCAGAGCCTATTTCCATATCCATGTAAAAGATACACAGTGGCAAAGATGAGGCACTGCAATCATCTCTAAATGTATCAAGGTATTGTTCTGAAAGGTGTAAACAAAAGACTTGCTGGTTGAATTTGTTGTGCAAGTTTGGCCAAAAGATTGGCTCAGTTAGAGGGCCAGCGTGTCTGTCATCTTGATGATCACTTTCTGCATCACCCATGAAGGTCTATATAAATGGATAGACTGGCAAGTCTGATCCCCAAATGGTTCCACAGGTGGAATGTAGCATGTTTTGCCACATTCATCGGCTACTGGTCACATGACAGTCAGCTGGTCTTCTGATTAGTAAGCAGCTGGAACAGCATCATACAGCATAACGGAATGATTAAAACTATGTACACCTAACCTTATAGACCTGAAGGTCATGCTTGGACATGCAATATATATTAAAACTAATTGCACCCAGCCTTACTGACCTGAAGGTCATGTTTGGACATGCAAAGGAAGGTTATTTTGGGACATGCAAAGGAAGGCCATGTTTGGACATGCAAACAAAGGTCATGTTTGGACATGTAAAGATCTGATTACTGACCTGAAGGTCATGTTTGGACATGCAAAGGAAGGTCATTTTGGGACATGCAAAGGAAGGCCATGTTTGGACATGCAAAGGAAGGTCATTTTTGGACATGTCAAGATCTGATTACTGACCTGAAGGTCATGCTTGGACATGTAAAGGAAGGTCATGTCAGGACATGTAAAGATCCATCCTTACAGATCTGAAGACCATGCTTGGATGTGTGAAGAACTTATGACCACTGTGCTGCCTAGATATGGAACGAAAGTGTCCAATAAGCTACAAATTACCTATGCAGGTTTGTGACTGATGTACAAGCAAAAGCTGTACTTGACTAGCATCTACAACTCTAATATAATCTGGGAAGAATTCCAGGATTGCAATTTTGTATCCTCTTGTTCGTCCAATTCTGCTGTGGTAATAGTTCCATTGGATATTATACATCTAATTTTAGATGGAAGAAACATGGTGACACCCCCACTATACTCACAATCAATGCTCTCTTCAGGAGAAGTTTCAAGACATTACATTGTTCCAAATGAAACTGCACCCATTTTTATTTGCTTATGTTTCTATTCAGGACCTTAGCACAAACATTTTCTCCTTCACCCACAGATTTTCAGACCATAAAATGCACTCAATGCAAGCTTTGAATGAAGAACACTTTGTACATTGAGTGTCCTTGCTAGTTTTAAATATCTTACTTTTACTGCATTTCATTGTCAAACTTGAATGAAATGACAAGAAAGACAACAACAAAGACATGGAATTAACAATCTGAAAGTGCTCACAAATGTATTTGACATACATTCTGATAACAACCAACCAACATATAATAGGGTTGGAGATCAAGGTCAAAATGTAATAAACCAGCACTTCATGCAAAATTTCACATATACATTGATCCAAAGTCCAAAATAAGTTTACCATATGTAGTAAACAAATTCTCAATCTTGAATAAAATGGTCTCCTAGATAGATCTGAAAGATTTTCAAAGTATTGCAGTAAAAGCTTAAAGCTGGTGGCACCTAGCACTAGTCATGTTAAATGATTTTAGTGTGATTTAGATTTTTTAATGTAGCTTTTAAAAACATTTCAGTCATATCGCTACAATGTCTACAGTGTGACAATTTATTGTGATGTCTAGTACTGTGGCATCATACCACAGCCATGTGACTTTATGTCCCATCCAGTCACATTATCTGGACACCAGGCCGACCAATCCTAACACTAACATCTTAATGCTGAGCGCCAAGCAAGGCAGCTGTTTGTACCATTTTTAGTCTTTGGGTTTGACTTGGCCAGGGTTAGAACCCACGACCTATCACATATGAGGCAAACGCTCTAACCACTAGGTGCCCGTAACAGTTTCATAGTGAAGTAATGGGCAGGCGTTCGATTCCTTTACTTATATGTATATAGACATAATTTTCATCTTTTTGGGAGAGCTAGATTTAGGAGGTAGCAGAATTTATTTTCCTAATGTTAATGTAATCAAGAAATGTTCTCAAAGGAGAAACTGCATTTAGCAACACTTACATAAATAATGAATATGAATGGCCAACCCATAATGATGAGTGGTGCAGTTTCATTACAGGCTGACAAGAATAAAAGATAATTTACTTTTATGTGACTGACTTGAGTTAGTGGTCGTGCTTGTGATATCTAGTCATAATATACAAAATTTCTTTAAAACATATTCACGGGTTCAAACTTTTGAGGCTAAGGCTGGAGCTCTTTGTAGAATTTGAAACTGAACTTCAAGTCAATTAATAACAGGAGCTGAGCATTCTGAAAGTAAATGGCTGATTGTATAATACTTTAGGTCTACACCAAATATCACCAAAATGCTGTGAACTCAAGTGTCTAGATTTTAGACATTTGATTGTCAATTAATCAATCAAGTATTTTAAATCATGAATTAACATGACTGTGTTGGAAAAACTGAGGCTTGATCTGCTTAATTTTTGGACTTATGTTGAGACTTATGTTCTGTTCATGAAATCAATACCAGGAACAAGGATGGAGGTCCTGGAATCTGGAACTCATATAACCAGAACTCACTCAGACAACTGCAGTGTATACTGAAAGTATTCTAAACTGGATAAATAATGGGCAAACAAACTCTGACCATGCCACAGCTGGTCCTTTAATGGAATTTGACAGATTGTATAATCAAACATCATGTAATGTGGCTGAAGCTCAGTCTCCACATAAATAATGGCCCAAATTCCAGAAGCATCAGTGTTAAGTCAGTTATGGGGTACCTTGTCCTATGGATATCATACATTGTAAATTTCTAAACTTCTGTAGTTTCACCATTATGTGGGAAAAATGCTTACAATGGAGAAATGAAGTAAACAATTATGGAAACATACCAAACTGCACAGTAGGATGTGATTTTGGTTTGTTTTTTTTTTAACTGTGACTCACTGACGATAAGCTACCATTTACAGATGGATCTGATTATTATAGTACACCTGCCTTATACAACGGTGAAAAAATGAACTTTTCGATTCCTAAAAATGAGACAAAGGCTGGTTTGTCAACTTATAGTCAAACTGTTGTCTTTTAATCAAGTATATAACAGGTAGTTTCATAAAACAGGTAGTCTTAGCACTATCACTTTAATAAAACAGAGCCTTTTCAGAGCTACTGAATCAAATCTGGGACATTGAATCAAATCTGGGCTACTGAATCAAAAATCTGGGCTACTGAATCAAATCTGGGCTACTGAATCAAATCTGGGACACTGAATTCTTTGCTATCATCTTATTTTGGGATTAGGTGGACCTGTATATAGATTAGTTCCAACTGAATGACCAAAAAGATGTTCAACTGAGAGACTTGAATCAAACAATGCTTACATTTCTAAACCTATAATGTTCATTAGGAAACATTGTAAAAAAAAATATGAAATACATTTCAGTATCATTTCTCAGTTCTGATATATAAAATTTTATGGAACAATACAGCTCATCTGCAAGCAGTGCTGTGACAAATATCATATGACTTTCTAAAAATTAAACAAAACCTTGTTGATACAAGCAAAGCTTCTACCACAACTACTGGCAAAATGTGATACTGTATCTTGCAATCTGTTAAAAGAAATGTTACAATACCCCAAATGGGTCTGCTTTCTCCCATGAAATCTGTGATCCCCAGCTAGCTGGTCGTAGTTTTTCTGGCAGTGACTCTGGTACAGCAACCATTATAAAGAAGATATCGAGCAAGGCAATAGCTGTAGCCAGCCAAATCACAAGGTTCTCACTATAAGCTCTTGTAAGATATTCTCCAATTGCTGGAGAGGTGATCAAACTTGCTGCAAAGGTTGCTGAAACCTACAAATATATGTATAATTATATTTATTATTCTTGTTTATATGAATATTGTGTGATGTCAAATATAAAAATTAATAGTGTAAGTACATATGATATCTACTTCTGTTTCTGTGTCCCAAAATGATTTTAACTTTGTGAAGAAAATTGTCACCAGATGCAATTTACATAACAAATACAGATGAATGTCTTTTTCTATACAGACATAGAATATTAAGCCCCCTGGATGAAAAGGAAGATAAACTAGAAAAATCTTACTGCAAGGAAAAGGTATTCCAAATGAGAGGTGCAAAATATTATAAGATCACAAAAATGGCACTTTCAAAGATTTCTAAACATGGTTGAAACAAACCCTGTACCATGTATGAGAGCAAATGAACAAGTGTTTTAAGAAGATACTATACTGATTTTCTTACCGTGGATAAAACATTATTGTAACTCTTCATAAATAACACACTAAAATGCATAAAATTACACACATGGTCTCTTTATAATTGGCATATGAACTAAATCCTTTTTTCCAACTAAATCACCACAGACACAAGTTCATCTAATTTTTGAAGGGTTTTTTTTGTAATATAACCATTCATTTTATATAGCTTCATTACAACAGTAAATGGATAGGACTGCAAATTTATGGTTTATTTATTTGTCTATGTAGTTCAGTACTTTTAGTTATTGGCTAAATAGTACCTCCTTTGTTGCTTTTTCCCATACTTTTACAAATAGGAGTCAAGTCAGAAAACAACACTGACCTTATTAGGCTTCCTGCGAATTTCTCCACACAGCTTTCTTCTATATGTTTCTCACCTACATAATTGCATTTTAAAATTATATCTGAAAAAACATAACACCTAGGCTTTGATTTCGATGAAATGTAAATTTTTCTGAATATATCTGCCTGTTGATTTACAAAAACAGACAATATAAGTTTACATTTTTCTTAGGCAACTTAGTCGTCCACTTCATCTGGTAGCATGACCCCCTGACTCACATGTTCAGATGTCAGAGTAAGCATAATAGGACTGAACTATCCTTACAGGAAAAAAACTAGTCTGATCAGTGAGTAAGAAGCTGTGCCAAAACCTACATTCAATAAACTAAGAGAATAATTCAGCAAAAGGATTATCTACTGTTTCAAAATTTCTAAAGTAGATAGAATCCTACAAGCATGAATTTGGAAACAAGTGATGCAAACAAACATCATTTCAAAAGTATCTACAAATTTACCACACTGAATCATGGTTTGCCAAGCTAGGATCTAATTTAAAAAGCATTCAAATCTAAGGTCATATAACATTAATCTCTCTAGTCACATAAGTGCTTTGAAAAAGACATCTCTTCACATCTATGAAAACCAGAGTAAACTGAAAACCTATCCAAACTAAATTCTGGTGTGTGTGTGTGTGACTGTGTGTGTGGTCTCTCTGACTTTCAGTGTAAATCTCAATAAAAATAAAAAAAAAACATTTTTAAATTTTAAAAAATTTGTAAACTAAGAACCAAACCCAGCAACAAGTCAAAACGAATACTGGGACAGAGTGAATATGATATGAAGAAAAATTGAGGAGGAAACAAGAATTTACATTAACAGTAAGAGGAAACTATCTCAAGAGTTTGGGAATTACATCGAGGAAACAATATCTTCGACTAAATGTCCACTGCTTGAAGATATTTATACCCACAGAACGGCATTCACATCTGCTATTGAATATCCCATATTTATTACATGACTTACCAGACCATAAGCTTGACTTCTGTCTTCCTCTGAGGTTATATCAGCAACATAAGCAAACACTACGCTAAATGTAACAGCAAAAACTCCTGATATTGAGAGCACAGTGAAATACCACCTGAAAAAGATTGCAATAACAATTTTTTGGTATCTTTAAACTAAAACAAAAACAAAAAATCTTAAAAGGCAAAATGTAATCAAAGAAAACTGAAAATTTAAAGTTGATCTTAGATTATTACATTAGCAAAGATCATGAAAGACATTAACTTTCTTAAGCATATTATAATCTGTATGCTTCATGAACATCACTTGAATATATCATATGTTTTCAAAAGATTTCTGAGGTAAAGAATTCAGTTTGAGGGAAATGAACTTACAGATTCAAAGATTACATAATACAAGTTATTTATTGAAGAGATTATTCAATGAATTGTTTGTGACTTACATTGGGCTGAGTTTCATCAAGGGAATAGGTGCACATGTAAATGAAACTGTAAGAAGCAGAAATGGTTTTCTGCCCAAAACATCAGACAAGGCACCAATCAAGGGAGCACTCAAAAAAGATAAAATGCCCTGTAACAAATAATAATCTAATTAATCAATACTGCCTTATTCATCCTCTAATAAGCTGATGTTTGATGACAGTATCACCTATTTTACAAATATTTTAGCAAATATTTACAAAGGCTATCTTTCTTAAAGTCCACCTAAATTCCTTAGACTGCACTCACCATGACAGAATTACTGTAAACATCAGATGAAAAATTAACAGGGAACAAAAACTAAAAGGTTCCTCACTCTCACATTTAGCTTGTGAATAACAGTATGGTTATGCTGATGCAGTGAGACAAAAGCTCATAGCATATAAGGCTACTATTTACAGACATTTTCTCAAAGTTGCAGTTAAACACAGTATTATAAAAATACATCACTTTCAAAATTGTTAGCATAACACAAAAATACTGTTGATGCTGCTACAACTTCTGCCAGAAAAGTTTTAAGTATGCCTCTCTATTAACAAGCATCATGAAAAGATTTAAAACTGTTTAAAAATGGCAAAATTATGAATGAGTAAATATAGAAAATACTCAAAAATATGCCATAATCTTAAAATGTCAGGTTAAATTATTTGTGTAATGACTATTACAACTAGGGCATAACAGATTGGTATCTTTCTACAGATTTCCGATTCCGGATTTTCAGCATGAAATTTTCCGGATACGATTTGATTAATCGGAAATGCTAAATTAAAAGGTTTTTCAAATTAACTTTTTAAACCATGTTACACACGTTTTGTACATCACACCAACATCACAAGGGGAAGGATATGGCAGGACTATAGCAAAATGCAAAATATGTTAGATATCATTTATTCATTGTTTTAACCATAATGATCTGTAGTACAGCTATGATTCTGAACTATCCGGAACTGGAAATTTTTTGTGGGCATGTGCATTGGAACTAAGGAAGGTAATTTTATGTGCTACGATCAGTAACTCCATTGCAAACGTGAAATGCCTTATATAAATTCAACTTTATTATTTTTATTATCCGATTCATACGTTTCTGACTTGTCCGACTCTGATTAATCAGAAGTTCATGTTATCCGGTGGAATCCAATTTCTGGATCAAAAGTCGGTTATGCCCTAATTACAACAATGTTTAGTTATCAATGTCACTTGTTTGTCTATTTACAATTTAAATATTAAAATGCATGGTTTAACATTATGTAAGAACGATACTAACTACATGGTGTCAATAAAAGTTAAAAATGTATATACAAAAATTAAAACTACAAAATAAATGTAAATATCATGAACTACAAGATAAAAGATAAATGGCAAAATCAAAATATTTCTCTATAAGGTATATAAAATAAAACATTAAGGCAGAAAACATAAAACCATTATATTTTTTTTAAATATAGATTCTCTGAGATTTTCTCTGGAAGTACCTCATCATAAAGCATTTCACTGACTTCACATTCAAAAACTTTTCTGACTCACAGGGTGGAAGTCAATACATGCAATAAGAATGTGTTTCACTGTCAATGCAGAATGAGTGTGATTATGAAATGGTTGATATGATCTTTATATCATGTAACATGTTGGTATGTTATTACCTTGACTCCTTGAATCAGCCCATTCATCAAAAATGTGTGATCTGGAAAGGTTTTATTCAAAACCTGTGTTAAAATAAAAAGAAAGATCAGACATAAAAGTAAATCACATTAAAACATATACTTGAATAGCTAATAATTCTAGATCTAGATTACACTGGTTTGGGTAAAAGAGAGGGTTTTTTATGTTGCTTTATTCTGCTATGCAGGAAACTTAAAAGGTAAGGTCAAATGCTTGACAATTTTGGCCGAGTTGATAGATCTTTGTGATATGGCACAAAGCTAGCTTTATATTATTTTTGCATCAATAAATTTAAAACATTTCTGCTGTTTTAGGCAACTATTAGTTCCAGCTGCTTTACAGCCCCAAATGGTCAGGAATCTACAATGGCATTGATAATACTAATTCCAAGAGCTTCAAAGTGCCAAATCATCAACAACCTACAATCTACAATGGCACTGATAATACTAATTCCAAGAGCTTCAAAGTGCCAAATCATCAACAACCTACAATCTACAATGGCACTGATAATACTAATTCCAAGAGCTTCAAAGTGCCAAATCATCAACTACCTACCATGGCATTAATTTACTAGTTCCAAATGCTGCATGCTACCAAATGGTCAGGAATCTATAATGGTATAAATGCCAGTTCTAACTGCTTCATGGTGATGTTTTTGGCTTTGGATTTGTAAAGCAATAGTCCTTTCAACTATCAATCATATCAACTTTATTCAAAAATAGTAAAAATAGTAGGCTTCTGACCTTTGTGCACTCTGAAACAATCAAATCAAACATTTTTGCTGGGGTGATGGTGAAAGTTGATGAAATATCAAGAAAACATTAGATGATGAGGACCTTTCACCATCATTAAATACAGCAAGGGCCAAGTTGTGATGAAGTATGCTTAACTTATGGGTTAATATGATGCTTTCTGTAGGAATTTCTTCTAATGCTGTTGACTGCCTATGTTGTGAAAACAACTGATTTAAATACTCTCCATTTTCCGTATCATATCCATATTTGTTAGTTCATCAACATATTTGTCCACTATCAAAAGATCTTTATACCAGAAGGCTTTCAGACAATAAATTTTGAAATACGATTGTTAAAATGTTTTTCTATTCCAGTCAGAGCTGAAGTGGTATCATTTTTGGATATTTAAAAATGACTTCTACCACATTTTGTCAATCCTGTCATGTGACTGTTGACAAGTAAACGGTTTTTCCATTTTTAGTAAAACTAGGCACATCTTATAGTGGATCAGCACAATTTGTAAACATCTGAAAGTCATTCATTCTAGGATGCCTTCATCAAATAGAGTTTAATTCTTAAGAGTGATTTTTGAGAAGCTGTTTAAAGGTTTATCTTTTTTTAATAATGTTGGCCATACATATTTGATGACTGCATTTGTACAATTTGTACAAATGATTTAAAGATCATTACACAGGATTTTTTTGTTAAATTTGGATAAATTTCATCGCACGATTTTTTTAAAAGATTTTCGCTAACAGTAAAAACATCAGTTGTATAAATTAATGTTATTTAAATTCAGTTCAGCAGATTTTTAAAAGCCAGTTAAAGGTTTTTCTATTGCAAATTGGTACCATCTGTAGAAATAAGAAAGCGCATCATCAAGAATCCTTTATGTCCAATTTGGTCAAAATCAATCAAGAATCTGGTTCATAAATAGTCCATGAGAGTTGTTTCTGAATGACTAATTATTCAAGGATTTTTCAAACTAAGACAAGTTTTCATGGAATATTTCTTTAAAATGACCAACAGAGGTTGAAATTTACATTAGAAAGCTATCATTTTGCTAGTTAACCAATGCTAGTAGGAAAAAAATGGTTACAGTTTCCTGCTAGTCATATTTTGAATTCAAAATATGAATTATGCTGTTTTGCTTGAGATATCAAATGTTGCTCTTCACAGGTTCTTCCTCCACAAGTATAATGGCAGCCATGTATATCCTATCATGCACTGAAAAATGGCATTAACCCCCAAACAACAACAAAATGTAGGACAATCTGCTTATTTAACATTTGCTATCAAGTGCATATGTTTTATAAAAAAAAAAGCTACTACTCACTTTTGTCTTACTTTTGAGTTACAAAATCAACAGCATCAATTAGGTTTTTAGTGTCAGAAGGCAAGACAGTCTCATGTTATGTATCGGCTATTTAAAGTAACATAAAGAAAAGAGGAAAGACAACAAGCTTTGTAAATTTGAGCAAAACTAGCAAAACTAATATATGTCAATAGAAAACATGGTGAAATTGTAAAAATGTAAAACAAGACTTATGATTTATGAAAAAGATCCAAACATTTGTCCTAAAATTGTGACAAACTCAAGTCCTGTCAATAAAGTTCAAAATTGACTTTGTCTGAATCTCTATTCCAATCCAAGATGGCAGATGATGACCTCAAATGAAGGTTAACACAAATGTTCAAATTTTCACAGTGAATCACAATTTGTATTGTCTTGTTCCAGTTTAGAAATAATTACAGCAAATGTCTTTATCAAAAGCCATTTGTTTAGTTCTCTAGGGAAAATAATTATTCTTTAAAAGGTTGATGAAGTACAGCTATCACTAATAACAAGACACATGTAGCTCTACAAACGTACGAGGAAGAACTCTTTCCAGCACAGGAATACCTTTTCCTTAAGGTATTAGAAACTCTATAAGATGTTAGGATATGACTCTTAAAAATGTTAAAATATGACTCTAGACTAGTTCGCAAGTACCGTAGCATTTAAAGTAAACCAACACGTCATTTCATGTACATGTATAAAAAGATCATGGCAATTTTGAAATATCCAAACATAGTATAGAATGTCAACAAGTATTATTATAAATGACAGTGGTCACAGTCAATCTTTTATATAGCTATTTCCAACTGTTTACCTAATATGACAAAACTGTCATACAAAATTTGTGTGTACACAAGTCACATTTATGTTTTAAATAAACACGATGTTTCTAATAAAATATCAGACCCTGTAAACATAATCATCATCATAATAAAAACTATATTTAATGATACAAAAAAATAAAAATAAAATGAAATAAAAATAAAATAGAATTATAAAAATTCAAATTTTAATACACATGTTATTTAACTACAGGGTCAAAACATTCTTAGAATACAAAGAGAAATGGTCTGATATTAAACTGCTATTTTGCAGTTTGGGGTTTAATACAGTGCATGATAGGATACATGGCAGTTTGGGGCTTAGTACAGTGCTTGATAGGATACATGGCAGTTTGGGGCTTAATGCAGTGAATGATAGGATACATGGCAGCTTGGGGCTTAATGCAGTGCATGATAGGTTACATGGCAGTTTGGGGCTTAATGCAGTGCTTGATAGGATACATGGCAGTTTGGGGCTTAATGCAGTGCTTGATAGGATACATGGCAGTTTGGGGCTTAATGCAGTGCATGATAGGATACATGGCAGTTTGGGGCTTAATGCAGTGCATGATAGGATACATGGCAGTTTGGGGCTTAATGCAGTGAATGATAGGATACATGGCAGTTTGGGGCTTAATGCAGTGCATGATAGGATACATGGCAGTTTGGGGCTTAATGCAGTGCTTGATAGGTTACATGGCAGTTTGGGGTTTAATGCAGTGAATGATAGGTTACATGGCAGTTTGGGGCTCAATGCAGTGCATGATAGGATACATGGCAGTTTGGGGCTTAATGCAGTGAATGATAGGATACATGGCAGTTTGGGGCTTAATGCAGTGCTTGATAGGTTACATGGCAGTTTGGGGCTTAATGCAGTGAATGATAGGTTACATGGCAGTTTGGGGCTCAATGCAGTGCATGATAGGATACATGGCAGTTTGGGGCTTAATGCAGTGAATGATAGGATACATGGCAGTTTGGGGCTTAATGCAGTGCTTGATAGGTTACATGGCAGTTTGGGGCTTAATGCAGTGAATGATAGGTTACATGGCAGTTTGGGGCTCAATGCAGTGCATGATAGGATACATGGCAGTTTGGGGCTTAATGCAGTGAATGATAGGATACATGGCAGTTTGGGGCTTAATGCAGTGCTTGATAGGTTACATGGCAGTTTGGGGCTTAATGCAGTGAATGATAGGTTACATGGCAGTTTGGGGCTTAATGCAGTGCTTGATAGGATACATGGCAGTTTGGGGCTTAATGCAGTGCATGATAGGATACATGGCAGTTTGGGGCTTAATGCAGTGAATGATAGGATACATGGCAGTTTGGGGCTTAATGCAGTGCATGATAGGTTACATGGCAGTTTGGGGCTTAATGCAGTGCATGATAGGATACATGGCAGTTTGGGGCTTAATGATAGGTTACATGGCAGTTTGGGGCTTAATGCAGTGCATGATAGGTTACATGGCAGTTTGGGGCTTAATGCAGTGCATGATAGGATACATGGCAGTTTGGGGCTTAATGATAGGATACATGGCAGTTTGGGGCTTAATGATAGGATACATGGCAGTTTGGGGCTTAATGATAGGTTACATGGCAGTTTGGGGCTTAATGATAGGTTACATGGCAGTTTGGGGCTTAATGCAGTGCATGATAGGTTACATGGCAGTTTGGGGCTTAATGCAGTGCATGATAGGTTACATGGCAGTTTGGGGCTTAATGATAGGATACATGGCAGTTTGGGGCTTAATGATAGGATACATGGCAGTTTGGGGTTTAATGATAGGATACATGGCAGTTTGGGGCTTAATGATAGGATACATGGCAGTTTGGGGCTTAATGCAGTGCATGATAGGTTACATGGCAGTTTGGGGCTTAATGCAGTGCATGATAGGATACATGGCAGTTTGGGGCTTAATGCAGTGTATGATAGGTTACATGGCAGTTTGGGGCTTAATGCAGTGCATGATAGGATACATGGGAGTTTGGGGCTTAATGCAGTGAATGATAGGATACATGGCAGTTTGGGGCTTAATGCAGTGCATGATAGGATACATGGCAGTTTGGGGCTTAATGCATTTCATGATAGGATACATGGCAGTTTGGGGCTCAATGCAGTGCATGATAGGATACATGGCAGTTTGGGGTTTAATGCAGTGCATGATAGGATACATGGCAGTTTGGGGCTTAATGCAGTGAATGATAGGATACATGGCAGTTTGGGGCTTAATGCAGTGAATGATAGGATACATGGCAGTTTGGGGCTTAATGCAGTGCATGATAGGATACATGACAGTTTGGGGCTTAATGCAGTGTATGATAGGATACATGGCAGTTTGGGGCTTAATGCAGTGCATGATAGGTTACATGGCAGTTTGGGGCTTAATAATAGGTTACATGGCAGTTTGGGGCTTAATGATAGGTTACATGGCAGTTTGGGGCTTAATGCAGTGCATGATAGGATACATGGCAGTTTGGGGCTTAATGCAGTGCATGATAGGATACATGGCAGTTTGGGGCTTAATGCAGTGCATGATAGGATACATGGCAGTTTGGGGCTTAATGCAGTGCATGATAGGTTACATGGCAGTTTGGGGCTTAATGCAGTGCATGATAGGATACATGGCAGTTTGGGGCTTAATGCAGTGAATGATAGGATACATGGCAGTTTGGGGTTTAATGCAGTGCATGATAGGATACATGGCAGTTTGGGGCTTAATGCAGTGCATGATAGGTTACATGGCAGTTTGGGGCTTAATGATAGGTTACATGGCAGTTTGGGGCTTAATGATAGGATACATGGCAGTTTGGGGCTTAATGCAGTGCATGATAGGATACATGGCAGTTTGGGGCTTAATGCAGTGCATGATAGGATACATGGCAGTTTGGGGCTTAATGATAGGATACATGGCAGTTTGGGGCTTAATGCAGTGCATGATAGGATACATGGCAGTTTGGGGCTTAATGCAGTGAATGATAGGATACATGGCAGTTTGGGGCTTAATGCAGTGCATGATAGGATACATGGCAGTTTGGGGCTTAATGCAGTGCTTGATAGGATACATGGCAGTTTGGGGCTTAATGCAGTGAATGATAGGATACATGGCAGTTTGGGGCTTAATGCAGTGCATGATAGGTTACATGGCAGTTTGGGGCTTAATGATAGGTTACATGGCAGTTTGGGGCTTAATGATAGGATACATGGCAGTTTGGGGCTTAATGCAGTGAATGATAGGTTACATGGCAGTTTGGGGCTTAATGCAGTGCATGATAGGATACATGGCAGTTTGGGGCTTAATGCAGTGAATGATAGGATACATGGCAGTTTGGGGCTTAATGCAGTGCTTGATAGGATACATGGCAGTTTGGGGCTTAATGCAGTGCTTGATAGGTTACATGGCAGTTTGGGGCTTAATGCAGTGCATGATAGGATACATGGCAATTTGGGGCTTAATGCAGTGAATGATAGGATACATGGCAGTTTGGGGCTTAATGCAGTGCTTGATAGGATACATGGCAGTTTGGGGCTTAATGATAGGATACATGGCAGTTTGGGGCTTAATGCAGTGCATGATAGGTTACATGGCAGTTTGGGGCTTAATGCAGTGCATGATAGGATACATGGCAGTTTGGGGCTTAATGCAGTGAATGATAGGATACATGGCAGTTTGGGGCTTAATGCAGTGCTTGATAGGATACATGGCAGTTTGGGGCTTAATGCAGTGCATGATAGGTTACATGGCAGTTTGGGGCTTAATGCAGTGCATGATAGGATACATGGCAGTTTGGGGCTTAATGCAGTGAATGATAGGATACATGGCAGTTTGGGGTTTAATGCAGTGCATGATAGGATACATGGCAGCCAGTAAATATGGCAAAGGAAGAATTTGGGAAATCCCAGTAAGAACCACTGACCCACAAGAAGCTAATGGTGAGCTTTCTCACACAATGACACTGGCCAAGCCCAAGACTCAAATCCATATGAAGAAACGTGGGAAGACAGTGGGGAAAGGTAAGGGTCTTAAACCACTCGGCCACCCAAGGCTCTGGTTTTAAATTAGGAAGCATATTTTTATGCTAAAATACTGGAAAACCATTGTTCTTCATCAAACAAATAAACAGAATGTAAGCATATGGAGTATTCATAATGCCAGAATTTGAATTAAAATATGGATAGTTTTCTGTGTTGATGCTTGAAAAACGGAGATAGGAAGTCCAGAGAATGAATATAACTTTGCTAGAAAGCTTCAATTACATGACAAGAATAACCTACTTGTGATCTCAAAAAATAATTGCCATTTCACATTTAACATTTATGACCAATGTCTTTAAGGATTACTTGCTGATGTGATCACGTATACTGTAGATTTGGTCTTAAGACGAAATTTTAACAAGTTCTTCTGAATATCGACTTTTCAACAGGGCATACCAAACATAATACTTTAAGCTGCACTTGCGATCATCATAATTGTAATTATGAGGTAAATTATTAAAAATGGTGAGTTATTTCAGTTTAAATTAAAAAGATTACAATAGGAAAATTTAAGATTCCTACTCTTGTTAGGTTAATCAGTTTGCAAAGCCTCCACAAAAGATATGGTGACATCATAAACTTGAATTATGAAGAATGAAACTTGCTGAAATATATAATTTAGCTCAAGTAATTAATAGTCTGAAAAGAGCAAGAATCTGGAGAAAGATGAAAATATTTAATTAAAACATTAAATCAAGCCTAAGTTCAATGAATAAAGACTAAATTTAAATGCGGACATGATTTAGAAAGGAAAATTCCACAATGCTGCCAATTTCTGGTGAACCAAAAAATGTAAATCTGGCAAAAAAATTCCATATGACCAAATTTGGTAACCTCATGGAAAATTATAGCACCAGCCTAGACATTCACACACTAAGTAAAGATATTGTTTAGCTATAAAAACAAAAATAGTCAAAACCTTGTTTGTTCAGTTTCTAATTTAATAAGCATTTGTTATGAAGCCTTTCTTTGTTCATGTTTAATAGGGATATAGTATAAAACCTTGTCTATTCACTTTCTAATTTTAATATATATTGATATTTATCATAAAAACTTGAATGTTCACTTTTTAATTGTAATAGGCACTTTACCTTGATTGTTCCATTTTCTAATTTTAATAGGTACATGTACTTAATATAAAAACCATGCACATTCATTTTCCAATTTTAATAGGTGATATTTATTGGTGTATCTCATTAAAACACCAGTGACTTGTACAAATTTTGTATTATTATTATTATTCATATTGAATAGTGAATAAGTTAATTTTACATTCCAAGTTATATACATCATCGGTTGTTTCTTAAAGTGAGATGCCATACTGTACCTTGTTCATTCTCATAAATAATGCTGAAAATACATGTATCAGGAATGACAGGTCGAATCTAAAGAAACAGCAAACTGTTCACTCTTATCTCCTTATTTGAAAGGTGACTCCTTCCTTCTTGGCTTAAGTTAATAATTACCTGTTTAAACATTTTAGTTTAATTAGATATGGATACATTGGGAAAAAAAGAAATTATACTAATAATTGGCTAGTACACTGCTTACATTTGTGTTGTATAGTTTATGTGACTAATATTTCATAGCTAAAAAAATCAATTTATGCTCATACCACAAGAACATGTCATAGCTAAATGACACTTTATGGTGGTCCCCAGGTGGCCAAGTAAATTAAGGTGTTCACCTTATTGATCACTGACATGTCACCTGTCTGCATGGATTCATGCCTTGGGCTCAGAAAATGTGGGTATGTGAGAAAGCTTGCCACTAGCTTCACATAGGCCAGTGGTTCTTCCTGGGGTTTCCCTGTATAGCCTATCAAGTGCTGAAAACCAGCATTAAATCCATAGTAAGAGATAAACCAACAATTTATGGTAATCCAGAATTTGCAATTGACACTCCAATATTTTTTTTATATCTGGGACTCTTTCTAGGTTGGGAGACCTGGACCACAACTTCTGAAATCTTAGCAAGAATCCGAAAGTCATTCTTATTTTTCAAATTCTTGAGCTTTAACAAAAAAAGGTCAAAAATAGTAAATTCACAATGTATTCATATACATGTATTAAGAAACATTCAGAAACATACATATATGCAGGATATGTCTGATGGTAAAAATATTCTGATTAACAGTAAAATATTCCTGCCAGCCTTTTTTTAAAAAATTTTTAATTTATATATTTTCTTTTTCTGATATTTAACTATACAAACATAAAAACTATTAATTTCAAACCTCTTATCTGACAAATCAACCATGGGATGTAAAATCTTTGAGTTTAACACGTGTCAGAAAATTTCACATAAGTCATAATATTGCTTGATTAGTAAATACATGAATCGCTTTGTTTAAAATAAAGTATCAATGCAGAGAATACTGGAAAATTAAGCAAAGCACTAATCTCACTTTTTGTCTATTCAGTAGCAAATTCATCCAATTAAAAGACCCATTAGAATCAAAGGATCCCTTGCATCTACCGGTATGTACACTTGTATATATGCATAATGATCCAGATTTTAAAATTCTGATGGTTCCTATCCATTATTTTTCTCAAAAATAAACAAAATAATAGAAATATGAAGTGAAATTAAACATAAGAACATTCTGAGGTATAAAAAGGTGTTACAGATAAGAAAACATTGATATACATATTGATTTAATCAACCTGCAAATGTACCACTTTTGGTTCTGACCCAGCCATTACTTCAGTTTCAATATCGTAATTTCATAATTTCACCTAGCAACAGCATTTCATACCACTCCACTGTTTTAAAAATAATTTTTTTTTCAATACAAAGACTTTTTAAATTGAAAATACATAACACACAACAGACTGGCATTTCCAGTTAAGTCCAACAATAGGCACTGCCATTTTGCTATGTAGAGCCCAGATGTATCAATAACCTTAATAGCTGCACCATTGTTATTGTTACAAGTATGCTCCATCCCCTTTTAATCAAATGACAACCATCCTATTGAAATGGCAAATTCCAATGACATGACATTGGACAAGTTTAAATTGTCTTGGACACAAGCCTTGAAGCTATACTTGTCCCACAGAATTTTTGATAAAAAAAATGACTAATAATGGAAATTTGGATGAGCTCACTGCAAGGACTAAGATCACTGACAAGGGAAATAGTGAGCCAGTGGGAATATATTTATGAATGTGCATGCATGTTTGTATTACATGTGGCAATTATTAATAACAATGATTTTATTTACAATTTAACACATACATAACAAACATGGTGAAAGACCAGGCTTGCAAAGTGCTGTTTCCTCCACCTCTGTTATAGGCGTTTTATCAATGAAAAATGAAGAAAATTTATTTTATAAAAACAACAAAATAACTGTATTTTACTATTTTATTATTTCATAATTTTACAATTTTTGTTGTTTTGATTGATAAAAGCAAGGCTTGTGGGGTTAAACACTAGCCACAAGTGCACACATTCAACCTTTCCCATAACAAAATACAATCATATTTATTTGGTCAATTACCTGATATGCAAATATTGTAATTTAAGAATTCATTAAATGGGTTTGTTTTCCAACAGACTTGTATCAATACGTAATGAACATTTGACAAGCATTTCCAAACAGACCTACCCATAATAGACCTCTTCATCATGTTTCACTTTATATATATATATATATATATATATATATATATATATATATATATATATATATATATATATATATATATATATATATATATATATATTATTTATTAAGAATGTAATGAATACAATCTTCATTATATTTTCTGTATATTATTGGGCTTTTGATTTCTTTTTCTCACAATTCACAAACAACTCTTGCATACCTCTAAGTTTCAACATGAGCACTTTGAAACTGTTTATAGGTCTATAAAGTTTTATTCCAATTGGTCATCAAATATGTGTGGGAGCTGTTACTGGCCTTTAATCTTTTTAAATATGCCCTAGGCTTAACCATATATACTCACTTGTAAGTTGTGTCCAACTTCAAACTGCACAGACTGGGTCTGTGCAGTTAGGAGTAATCAGTATAACAAACAGTACAGGCCCTGATCAGCAGGTACAGTATGCTATGGCAGATCAGGATCTTTGTTATTTGCCAAATGACTTAACTTACAAGGGAGTATATATGTTACACAGTTTGTTCTGGAGGTTGAGTTTGTGTCAACAAACCACTACATTCTTAAAGAACACATGCCTGGTGGTGAGGGCTTATTACTGTAATGTCTTTTAAGTAGAAGCATAGACCTTGGGGCAATTCCTTGCAAAGCTTTCTAAGTCCAGTAGACAAACTTATTCACAACTTATTTGTCCTGCACTTTGTAGCTCCTAGATGAGAAAACATACAATTATTAGGGTGCAAATTGAGTTCCTTGGTTAATAAGGTCTGGCAAATGTGACAAATAACACAGCCAGTAAACATCATGTGTTAGAAATGCCTTGTCTCCCATTTAAACAGACATGCAAATCCTTGCCCACTGAAGAGTTAATGTATCCAATAAAGTTCTTTTTCTAGTTAATGTTGTTATCAGACTGGATGATTTGTATTATCTGATACTGAAAATATGTATGTAGTCATCTGGTCAGTTCAAGTTTTACACACTGGTCTCCCATCTTACTACAGATATTCTTTTATTATCCCTTGGAATTCAAGTTGTCTGATTGTGCCAGTTTCTTGGCATTCTAAAGCTGCCATCCAGTTTTCTCTTTTTGGTCGTGTTTGCATCTCTTCAAATCACTGTGGTTGTTGAATTCCAAGCAACAGGCATAATTATACAAGGAACAGAATGCAAGTTTTTTTTATATATTTTTAACAGAATTTACAACTTCATGCCAATCTTCATAGTTCTACTGCTCAAGTTCAACTATGGTATTAACAGCTACATCTCTTCGTTTGGTTCTTTAATATACTATTTTGGATAGAATTTTGACAGTGTGATCCAATGGTAACTTTATCAAGGACAATGAAACTGTAAATGTTCTGATCAAAGAGTGTTAATTAAGAGTGTAATGTCAATTTCTCACATGAGTAAACAGCCAGGGGTCAAGTTAGACTTAAATGTTAGGGAGAAGTGAGAGCTGAACAAGAAGTGGGAGCCAAGCAAGATACACACTGTGTGTGTGTGTATGTGTGTGTGTGCGTGTGTGTTTTGTTTTCATTCTCTTATTTCAATTAAACCCTCTATTTCCCAGTATGTATATTTGCATTTAACATTGGTTTTAAGCAATAATTTATTTTCAAGTAGAAAAGTTTCTGACTTCTATCTATCTTATAAACACATCTGGTTCATGTTTAAAAACTATCATATTCATATGCCGTGTATTTTGGCAACATGACGTAAAAAGAGAACAACAAAAGCTATACATTGTAATACATTTTAACCAGATTAAAATATTGTAATTGCAAGTTTGTACAGATGCTTCATCAAAAACTTTTATTTTTACTTTCTAAATGTTATAAAAATTGCATTTGAAAAGATTTCTTAACTTGTTTGAAACAATCCCTGTATCATCTTTCAGATCATACTGTTCATTCTAATTTTTACCAATAAAACTTTACGGTAACTGTTCATAAACAACACACATAAGAATTAAAGTGTCTAAGCCTGTATGAATGAACTAAACCCTTTTCTCAACCAAACTTATACAGTCAACTTGCATGTGCGTATAATTTTAGAACGAGATGTTTTCTTAATGTAACCACCTTCCAGCTTTGTTACAACAATTATTGATAGGTTTTAGCAATGTTAGGATTGAACAGTAATTACTTTACTGTTTTTACCTTCTTCCTAATTTCACAAAAATGAGTGAACTCAGAATACAACCATAACCTTAAATCATTTCTCGAACTCCACAACATAGCATTGTCCTGTATGTTTTTAAGCTACATAATAGCTTTTAAAGCTAAATCTTCAACAACATGATATTTAAACTCTGTTTTCCAGAAATTGTATATTTTTCTGAATATATTTTCCCAATGGTTTATGAAATAAAACTAATAAAGTGGTAATTCCCAGATTTAATTACAATAATGATTCTCCGTGATGTCCACCATTATTTCTCCATGACAGGATCACTAAAGGTTCCAAACTGATTTATAAGATGAAAATAATGTACATGCAGCAGTTAAAATATTCATGTTACCCTTTTATTCTTAAAACACATACTGTTATTTACACAAGTTTGTATATTTTTATTATCAAAGGACAATTTGTGGAAATAGAGCAGTGATAGTTACTCTTATAACTTATTCGCAAAAGGGTTAATAGTTAATCAGCTACCAAAACACATGCCTGTGAATGTACAAGAGTTTATTTGACCTCAAGTACAAATGTGACACTGTAACTAACCAGGCGAAGGCAAAGGAACATCTCAAAACGGATGGTAATTCAATGTTCCTCTAAAAAAAATCACAAGAAGTCATTTTCGCTTACGTAACAGAAAAAGGGGAAGTTTACATTTTTTTAGGTCACCTAGTCACAATTTTGCCTGGTAACATTACCCCTGCATAGCAATCCAATTAATGACATAACTTTTATGACTTACCCACAAGAAATTTATTTACAATAATTATTTTAAAGGAATAAATAAATGGCATATAAGCCTGAGAAAATATCATTCTCAATCTGGTAAAACTAGAACTAAGAGGTTAGCAGATCCAACATTTGTTGCAATTGTAATTACTGAAATGTGTTAATGCATGCACCTGCATACATAAAGAAATGTATCTTAACTGAAAATACTATAAAAAGCATAGTTCTAAGTCACTCTCTTTTAAATTCTAGTGAACATATGACTAATTTTTCTGTTGTTGGTAATCACATATGCAGGCCTTGTAACACCCTCTCTCACTGTTTTCTCCTTTATCTTTTTTTTTAATACTTACATTTATGACAGGGTTAGTGAGAAGCCCCCAAGCAAAAAACTCCAAGAAGATAACCACCAGAGCATGGTACAAACTGGGCTGACTGATACCTGTGGACTGCAATAGAGAGCATATTTTGTTAGTGAAGCTAGAATAAATAATAATGCATTTTTACTTGCAATGAAGCTAATTAATAACATGTATGACAAACTGACAAGACTTTTTCTTTGTACAATAGAAATACATAACAGCAAACAATTAATACCACAGAAAAATACCCAGCAGAAAATACCTTAAGTTTTCAAAGAACCAAGACTGAAGATGCATCTGTGTGATTTAGATTTTTAACATAGCTTAACAATTTTTCAGTCATATTGCTACAATGTCTGCAGTGTGACAGTTTTACAGTGATGTCCAGCACTGGGATATCATGCCACAAATATGTAGCATGATGCCCAACCCAGTCACATTTATTCTGACACCATGTTGACAAGTCCTAGCACTAACCTCCTAATGGTGAGCACCTAGCTAGACAACTGTTAGTACCATTTTTATATGACTCGACCAGGGTTTGAATCCGCAACCTCCTGTATCTCAGGTGGATGATCTAACCACTAGGCCACAGTAGCAGTTGAGTAAAGAAGCTAATGGTCTTTTTTACATTAAATTCAGTGGATATGATATTAAAAATTGTCTGGCTGAGCAAATCCCATTGCCTTACATCCAGGACTATTCATTTTCATAGTCAGACAAGTAAAATTCTCCAAATTGCTATTCCCAGTGTCTTTTTCTTATGTTAAAAAAGCTGTGTAAGTCCTTATTTTCATGCTTTAATCACTTTATCTACCTTTATTAGACCATTTAAGCCCTCCAATACATTTAATGCTTGATTCCACTCTTTCCATATTTTCATTTACATCCTGCATTACACCTACTGGTGGCCAACGAAAAACATCACATGTTCATATGTTTTAATACCAGTTCAAATCATATTGGACCAAGTCAAAAAATTATTGGCCAATCAAAAACTTGAAACAAAACATAGCTAATGAGATTAATTGGCCATGTTTTAATCACTGCATTGTGTTTACTAAAGCCAAATCCAAATAAACAGTTCAACCTTTGATTTAATCCAAGGAGTAAATGTACTTAAATTAATGAAAGGTACTTTACAAATATAAGCATCAGTTTCCTTTATAAAATGATTAAATCACAGTAATAGTTCTTCAATTTTATATTGATTTTATATATATGTTGTAGAAAAAAAATTATGGTCAAGTAATTTTTGAAAGTTACCAGGCATTTAAATAGTATTATTCCCCCAAAAGTACTCTAATATGTCAGAAAACAGTGTCTGAAACCATACAGTAAATACAGTATCTTCTATGTGCAGAATTGCTTTGAGGCAAAACATCAAATCATGGTAATCAAACAGTTATCCCTTTTCTTATTTAAATGACAAAATGTTTATTTGATCCCTTGTGAAGATGTCAAAAAGTAATATTTACTATGTGAACAAGATGAGACTCCTAAATTATTTTCTCAAGGAAGATAATAATAAAAATTTGAAGAATTAAACTTTGTATAAAAGCAGAAGTATAAAACAAAAGAATGACAGTGAGTGTTAGGTAACTATTTCTCCAATGAGAAATAGCCAGACTATGTGGGAGGAAAAGATTTCAAAAATGATGCTACTAAGAGACATATTTTCAGATACATTGAGTTGATTATTATCCCTGGCTTAAAGCAATATTTCAAACAGGCAAAGGTTGATGATTCAACAAGTGTCAACAGAATTGATAAATTCAGTATAAACCAATCAGTATCAAGACAGTCCTGACCTCACAAGGCCTGTGTACAACACAATATATGCATGAAGATAGCATATGCATAAAATATTTATGAAGCTAAAGTTGCAGCCACTCCACTAGAAATGGCAATTTGTGTGTGTGTGTGATTTGGATTTTTAACATAGCTTAAAAAAAATTTCAGTCATATCACTACAATGTCTGTGTTGTGACAGTTTTTATAGTGATGTCTAGCACTAAGGCATCATGCCGCAGACATGTAGCATTATGTCCCACCCAGTTACATTATCCTGACACCAGTCTGACCAGTCCTAACAATAACCTTTAACGATGAGCACCAAGCGAGGCAGCTGTTAGTACCATTTTTAAAGTCTTTGGGATGACTCAGCTGGGGTTTGAACCCTTGACCTCCCACATCCAAGGTGGATGCTATAATCACTGGACGACCAGAGCATTAAAATAAGTCAGTTTTAACACTGCCTACACCTTAGCCCATTATGAAAAACCATGAGTAAGCATTTACTTTAATGAACTTAATAAAGACTTCTTTACCCTTTCCATCATAGTGTGTATGGCTTTTTAGCCCTTCAATATGTATGTAACAAAGTTACCCAGTGCAGTCTGCTACACATAGGCCTGTTAAATGCATGTTACGTTAAACAGCAATTTTAACCAATTTACATATTTTGGTACAAAAATATTATGTATGGAATGATTTAAGAGTAAAATACAGTCATTATAGCTGTATAATAACTTTTAGCAAAAGAATTTTGTATGTGCTTTAATTTAAAATCTTGAGAGAACTTCTTTACTATCAAATCTGTGAAGCCTCATTATCAACCGTAGTGGCAATTTTTCATACTTAAAATTTACAAGTGTTTTGTCTGCATCTACATCATTAAATCAGTTGAATTTGATAATTTATAAAAATTAATGGCTTCCTACATCAGTCTCAGAGCCATTTCCTAAATTATTAAAGCTTTCATAGTTGTGATTCTACTAGAACAAGTACTGATCTATATCAGAGACCACCATTTTGTGGAAAGGAGTATAGGAAACATATTTAACCTAAGTACTTTAAATAGCAGATTTTGAACAGAGCATTAACAGTGACCATGTGATCTGACGTAATGATCATTCTCACCAATGAATGTAATATCTAATAGGGGGTTTTCCCTGAAGGTGGCGCTACAAAAACCCATGAGGCAAAGGATTAAGAAATTCCTTAAACCAAGAGACTAATTTATAAATTCCTTAATTTATAATGACCATTGTTTAAAGACTTCACCATTGACATGTGTATGAATAGTTGGCTTTGAACTGGTCATGTACATAACATTTTTTCAAGTCCAGCAGCTAAAACATAAGTCTTTGAAAAAAGAATAATTGTTTTTAAAGAAATAAATAGGATATTATTTCTGCAGTTAGTTCTATGGACTAAAGTACATACATCTCAAATCTTGGCAAGTGACAAGTGCAAAGGCAGGTGTGGCAAGTACTTTTATAAACTCAAAAGAGTTTTAATAACATTACAATATAAATGGCAGTTTTTTGGATCTATTGGCAAATAAGGAGATTTTACACAGGATCCGACAAGATAGCAGATTTTTTACTCTTGGATATTATTACATAAAAAGATTATTTTTATTTTTGTGTTGCAGTGTTAAGAACTCTGGAAGAGTGTACATAACTGATTTGATTACTCATGTCTCTCATTGAATAATGATAAAGGAAAATGTGAAAGCAAATTTTTAATAACTGTATAAACAGTCCCTTGGAAAACAAAAGGTAAGGTCAATGATAAAAATTTAAGAAATCTTCAGCAATTTGCAACCAGTCCTAAAGAAATCTGCAATTTGCAACTAAATTGACCGCAGAACAAATTTTACAAAATGAAGATTCATTTGCATCTTGACCCCAAAACCCCATGAATCAAACTGAAAGTCTAAAGAGTTAAAAAAGAAATCTAAAGAGTCACTTGCTTTTCAGTCATGTGCTCATAGCTGGAATTGTTTGTTAGTCATGGAGCTAAGGCAGAGGTTTTGATAGGATTTTAAAATTAGGCATCCATGACTCCTATTTTGGTAATAATAAGAGTCCCACCAACAAAAATTGCAGTACTCTCTCAGAGGCATATAGAGTATACCTAATGCAGCTAAATTTGTTATGATGAGAAGAACCAATAGTTGCCAATGAGTTTGCTTTTCCAAATTCTTTACACCACTGACATACAGCTCTTGTCTGTCTATCATAGCAAGACTGAATTTTGTCAATTCAAGGAAATGTAAAACACTAAGTCAGGCATCACTCACTTTCTTATATTGTTCTATCTGAAACTATAATTTCTAACGAGTTAAACACTCTTGTGAATCTCATTACATTCTTTGTCAATTTACCATTTATCAAAAAAAAAAATATTTATTCAAATTTGTCTAAGACTCAGCATGTCTTGATTCTGAAATCACATGCACAGCTAATTTGACCACACTTGAAAATGAACACAATCATTAAAACTACAGTTGTTCTTATGATCAACTCTTATGTCCTTCTCCCTCTAAATTCAGTCACTGAAAATATCAGCACATTTATCCACCAATCAACAGCTAGCTAAGTCTGAATTTGCCACTTGCCTCATGTTCTTTTGATGTAATGTAATAATGACAACATGTACATCTTTCAGTCGATGAATTCTGTCATTATAAATCACAGAACAGATGAAATGATCAATTGATCAACACATATATTTCTTAGCAAATGTTTGAAGCAGGAATAGAAAGGTTCTTAATTGGATACCCGGCAAATTGCTTGTGTACAAATGCCTCTGTGAAAGTGATTTTCTGTGTCCCATATACAAATATTTGCTTCCAAATATGCATAATTAGGTGTTTTAAAAACCTCGGTAACTGATGATTAAGATTTCTGATCTTGTTTTGCATAAAGAAAAGTGCGTGTTTGTGTAATTTTGATTTTTAAAGTAGCTTTAACAATTTTCAAGTCATATCACTATGATATCACAGTGTGGCATTTTATAGTAATGTCGAGCACTAAGGCATCACGCTGCAACCATGTTCCACCCAGTAATATTATTCTGACACCAGACCAACAAGTTCTAACATTAGCCATATAATGCTGAGCACCAAGTGAGGCAGCTACCAGAACCATTTATATAAGTCTTTGGTATGACTCAGTGGGGGTCTCAAACCTGTGACCTCCCAAATCGGAGCCAGATGCTTTAACCACTTAGGCCAAGGTGGCAGTTGCATAAAGAGAAACACTTGTACTTTTTACTGAATGATAAATAACAACTAAAACACCCAAATCTTTAAACATTTAACCAATTGAAGCAAATTAATGGACAATAAAACACAAATCAAATTTATCCAGTTATCTTTGACAACTCTCTTCGTGAGTCGCTGTTTATTTCCTCAGTTTTATAAATTATTACAATCGGATGGACAATAAAACAAATATTGATATCTGACCAACGTTTAAACCAATCAAATCATAACTGATTCATCTTCCTGTACCTATCATGATCAAATATAATCACAAAATAATCAAACCTTGATTCAATTAAGCACATCTAAACATGACATCCATGATATGCCAGCTCTGCCTAGTTGATATTGATTTCATATGGGTGTGACATCATTGGCGGATCAGGTTTAAACAGTTCTCTAGCAAACATAGATCACTAATTAAGTTGGAAGTAAATCATGCATAATTAAAACTTTTGCCCAAATCAACTCATCATAAAAATACACTGCATGATTCATGAAAAGCAATTTTAAATACAGTGGTAAAACAGAGCATCACACAGCAACAGCAGTAATTATGACCTCTACCATGTTTACTAAAAAATGTTGTAACACTGTTATTTCTTTTATAAAGTATATAAAACTATGCATCTCTGAAAAAATAATATTTGCAACACAGTGATATCTGTTTTGTTATCATTTACCAAAGTACATGCTCACAATTGTATTTTGAAATATGAGTTGAAAGAAAGAGAAAAATTTAAAAACTTCCCATCATGTTTAGTTAATCTTTTGTCCATGAAGATGAATGAAATGCTCCACATAATACAATGAAAATAATATTTTCCCTTTTTTAGTATTATGGTCCAAATTTGAAGTTACTAGCACTGTTAGTTCAAATGTTATAATAATTTTACTAAAATTGGATAACACAACACATGGATCATTTTGTTTACTTCACATTCTAGAACATGTATTTCAGTGTAATTTCTCATGAAAACTTATGACAAATTAATCCTAGAAATCTGTCAGTAAAATAAAGATATTTAATCAATACAATTTTTGTCCAAATTTTAAAGTCTACATCATTACTATGTCAGTAATAACAATATTACTTTAATTTACATCGTGACTGCAATCAAGGAGGAGGAAATCATCCCGGACCTATTCCTCTTGAAAGCCTTCAAAGTCAACTTTACTCTGAATTACTGTCAAAATGTGCATGAAGCCATGCATCATTTCTTTCATCAACTTTATTCAATTCTGAACCATCATTTAAGCCAACATTATCATCAGAATCATCCAAATCGTCAACTTCAATTTTGCTACCCTAGCTATGAACATCCATATTTAAATCTGAGTTGTCATCCATCATTGTTTCAATCAATTTTCAAGAAAATTTCTTATTCCAACCACGTTTTTTTTAAATTTATTGCACATGCATGCTTTAACCATTTTCTGTGTTGGGTGAAGTAGTACACAAATATTTGTGATGTATAACACCTGTTTCTAAAGATGCTACACACAGACATAGTAAAGTACCACTGTAGTCGTATTCCGGATAGAATGAGGTATTATGCCCAAAGTCATATTCAGGATAGAAAGGGTTAATTTCTTTCAGCATTATATATATATATATATATATATATATATATATATATATATATATATATATATATATATATATATAGAGAGAGAGAGAGAGAGAGAGAGAGAGAGAGAGAGAGAGAGAGAGAGAGAGAGAGAATACAAATCATATGGCGAATAACAACCCTTTCAAGCGTACTGGATCCACCAAGGGATCACGTGTGTCAGGGATTAATTAAAATAGATGTCGCTTTGGCTTGTAGACTTTTAGGGAATTATACAACATTTTCAGTTTCTGCATCTAGTTTATACAAGATGGTTGTATTTATAGTTTTAGCACATGTGAAGACAGCCATGTAGAGGTTTACAAACACAACGTTTTTGTGTTTATTTGTTTATCGTATATATGTTTTGTATTTGCCTTTGAAAAAGACTCATTAAGAGTTGAAAGCGCTTAGGCTAGTTAGTTACTAGTTTTGTACTGTTCGTCGTCAGTTTATTGCATCTATATATATATATCTTAAAACTATTTGACAATATACTGAAAAAGTATGGGGTATAAATCATGCCTAGATGCTTCACTGATACATATAGGCTTGTTTTAGTACCCTGTACACCAACTTGGGCAACCAATATTAGTACCACTCTGCTACTAGCCAGGTCATTGTTAACATAGTTAAGGCAACATGGTCTGATCCTATACATTAAACAGAACTATTATAACAGACAAAAAAATTCTAGTCAAAATCTACTAGCTAAGTTGTTTTCTGGAAGCCTGGATAATGATCACATTATTAAGCTTATATCTGATAAATTTATATTGGAATTCATTCATTAACCTTATTTTGTCCACCATGGCAGATAACATAAGATTTGGAGTAATTTATTTTCCAAATAAAACTTGCTATATTTTATTTTGATATTCTACAATAGGTTATTCAATGTCTATTACGGAACATGTTCAATTTGTTTCTGTTACAATAGGTTGAAATATATTTGGGTGTGAATCCACTGACACAAAGGCTCATGTTAGTACCTCATCTATGAAGTAGTTACTAACATTAGTACTATTCTGCAAACTGTTCTAGACTGACAAGATGTAGATTTGACATATTATTTAAAAATGAAGCATGCCAAATAGTTGGTGATGTTTATCTTCAGAACATGTTGAGGATCGAAAATGCACTCTGATTTATTCTAAAACTCCGAACTTGGATCTTCTCGGCTCAGGAAAGAGCCACAGGTGCTCGATGTGAGCTTGATGTTAAAAAAAAACAATAATCTGAAGGAAAAAATCATACAGAATGACAAAAATAGCAGAAGGAAATCGAGGGTCATGGGTGGAACGAAGTGATCGAAAGTTGCCTGGTTTCTTATATAGTATGATAGAGAGGGTCCAATGTCAAAACGGGTCATAGGGGTAATCTGAGGTATTTTTGTCACTCTGTATGACTTTTTACTTCATATTATTGTTTGGTTTTCTTTTTTCTTTTTTTTTGTTTTTGTTTTTTTCTAAAATCGAAATCGCGTCGAGTGCCTGTGGAAAGAGCAGGCAGTCAAGTTTTACACGGCTCAGCAAATTTTGTCAATATGAGTGGTTTATGTTAGCTCTTGCTACCAATCATCATATTCATATGAGTTAAATTGCCATGGTTTCTATCGGCATTTTGCGATCACGCTTTAACGTGGTATCTTGAACCTTACATAGCTAGAATTAAAGAAACAAAATGGCAACACCGTCACAATAATTCGAGGGATAGGTGTTGATTGTTGGCAACTCACGAGTTAGTTACAAAGAAAATCAGAAGTATTCATCCATGAATCACGAGATGGTGGTCTAATCTGTAACAAGATTGTTACATGTTAGATCCTTCCCCACCCCATCCCTTGATTCATGGACGGATGCTCCTAATTTTCTTTATAACTAACCCATGGTCGGCAAAATGTCGATCGTATTCAACCCCCATTCGACAAACTTACCACTCCATTTTCTTTTGGGTGTCCTTTCCGCGGTCCCCAAATAATCTTCCCAACTACTCTCTTTTTACCCATATTAAATATGTTTAATCATTACAGTAAATTGTGAAATAAATTAACATCTTTATCGATTACCGACTCTACCTAGATCCTAATCTATTTATACCAGTAAGGTGAGATTTGCTCCGCAGCAAATACCACTAAAGTTCCGGTTTCTGAATTCAAATCGTGCTGGAAAAAATATTTTATTTAAAGACATAATGCTTTTTATACTTCAGTCGTTATATTTTTTTATTAAGATCAAGCAGAGAAAACAACAACACAAATAAAATATTTGGCTGAATATTCGTCCACTTAAAGTACAAGTTTTTTGACGATATAGTTATATTGCGGTCCTACTAAATACCGCTAAACCTGACAAAGCCCAACAAAGCCTGACAAAACCACATAAAGCCTGACAAAGCCACACAAAGCCAGATTTTAAAAAATTATATTTTATTTATATTGATGACTCAATTAACTTAGCCGAAATACATATTTATGCAGATTAAAATGACTGAAAATTGGGGGATAAAGTTCGAATTTATGAGAAATATCCATCCTGCAATTCAAGTCAACACTTTCAGCATTTTATACACTAACATGTTTACAAACCTTTTTAAACAAACCAAAAAATATTTGTATGATGGAAACTCATTTTGGTCTTTGCTTGAAATTCTTACCAGTATATTTCACATTTTGGATTGAAGTGCTTTGCAGCAATTTACAGAATATTGCTTGTTAACTACATTAGATATGCTATAAGATGATATAGTACCTTTCTTAATAGGTGTGGTGAATTGCAAGTAAATTATATATTTTTGTCATCTTTACCAGATGTAGAACATACAATGTACAAGAAAACAATAATAAATTCACAGCGCATGCTGAAACACAAAACTCGTAATAATATAACAATAAAAACAATATATGACAACAATGATTTTATATATTCAATAACTACAATTGTAGTCTAGATTATGTCTAAAAGTGAAACCAGATTTACATTATAATAATTCTTAATCAAATGCAGCAAAAATAGAATCTTCCGTTCGTTCCTGCTCTGCCAACCTTTGTCTGGACCTGGGCTCTTGCCAGTCGAACCTTGAGTTGACGATCGTCCCTAGACCTAGACTTCGGCTAAGAATTTGCTCTGGTACTTGGAATTGGTACAGGAATGCAGTCTTGTGAATTCTCTCAATGAACATTCAATTACCTGTAATCTTGTCAATTCTCCCAATGTCATCGTTGCACTCCAAGGTCACATCTAGTAGGCAATGACGAATTGAATTAATTCCGTCACTGACAAGTAATTGTAACAGTAAAATAAATTAATATTGTTGTGGGTTTTTTTTTTAATTTGAGTAAATGTTAGTACGTTTTTCCTTCTTTTGTAACATTTGCAAATAAATCAAGAAATGAAATAGCATAGTAGAATCTGGAAACTAAGATTGCGTACCTTTTGCCGTTTCTTTGTTGTTTTCCACGAACCTCCTACCTATAGTCTTTCTCTTATCTGAGACGACTCTCTGGCTCTTTACTCAATCACGGGAAAAACGTACTTCTACGTTAGCCCTGAGTCGTTTCTAACTTCTTGCAAGTAAGATTGAAGACTGAATAATTGTTTTTCCAAAGCAAAACCCCTTAATTCCTTACAAGAGTTACGCCCTTACGTTGTATCGATTCAAATGCTGGGCTTCTGTAAATGATGAGTCTGCAGTCCTCATAAATGCTGGTGATATTGTCTGGATGATCTGGATCAGAATTGGGTTTCCATAAAAATTAAAAAAGGTTATTCAGAAATATTACCCATTTAAAATAAGTTTAGTCTGATACTCCATACCCTGTTTGTTTGTACCCCTCTACCGATTTCAATAACAAAAAACGTTTAATATGATACAAAGTGCACAGAACTAAGTCAGTTGAATCATTGATTTATAGTTTCTAACCTGAATGGCACTAATATTGGCATCCCTTTGCAACTTTCATACTTAACTTTTTGGGTGTTGCACCAGACAGATGAACCAAAACTATGAACACTAACCAAATCGAAAGGTTTTTTTTGTGTTTTGTGTACACCCCCGACGTGTTGCAGATATATTTTTTAAATAATAAAATTATGACAACCCAATTTTTATTTCTCTTTCCCATGTGTATATAAAAGGGTGACTTCCCTTTTCAATTTTAATCATCAGATTAAGAAGGTGAAACCCTGTTTTTATTTCAAGTGACCCTTGCCTAAGGGGTCACCTACGTCTTGTGTATGCTATATATGTATCGTTATATTGTATGTATGGTATATATGTGTATATGTAAGGACGGCATCTTAAAACCAGAGTACTTTCAAGTTGGTATTAAGATATATTCAGTTATTAGATTTATTTTATTTAAATAGAATTTCGTTTGAGAAATGGTGCTAAGTTGTTATGCGATAAACAAAAAGTCCTAGTGTTTTAATGATAGCTATTTTGTTGTGAGTAGTGGTGAGGATTGATAATCCTTTCTCTGAGACCCCTGGCCCCCAAAACGTTGTACGTTAACATTTTTGTCAGCAGCCTTTGTTAGCTCAAAATGATAACACACTTTCTGGCAAAAATACGTTTTGTAGCCGAGGTGTCTCTGAGCTAGGATACATCAATCCTCACTACTATTATGTACTTATTGGTTAATATGATATATTAAACAAATAAAATATTATATATAATGTCCTTTTGTTATTCAATCAGACATGTCGGATTCGATCTAACAAATAGATTTTGTAAAAGATTTAATTCGACCAAAGCAGCGACAGTGTATACTGGTATAAAACCTAAAATAATAAGCAATTGCATTAAAAGAGTGGATTATCATACATTGCTGAAATAACGGTCGGTATGGCTATACGCAACTGAAAATGATGTGAGAATAGCGGGATAGGCAGATGATGTGATGACATTTATTGACAATATGGTATATATATATATATATATATATATATATATATATATATATATATATATATATATATAATTTGATAAAGCTATCCAAATGAAACGTCTACTTTTATTATAATCTTTTTCGTATTTGTTGATCCTCATTGGCAGAATATCTGTTAACATACTATCAATAATGCAAAACTCGCGTATTAAATCGTCCATATCATATTTTATACCACGCAAATGAGATCGAATTTGATCAAGTAATTTTTTATAAGTTATTCTTGCTGTTCTGCAAGCATTTTAGTCTTAGTCGTAAGTCGAGATTCAACTTTTTTACACACTGCTGCAAGGGAAACACCGACACCAGATATTATTAACAAAAACGGATTTAATGATGCGCGACTTGAAACTATACCAGAGCAGGTCATTAGTAGTGTAAGTATGATATCACTCAAAGTATTTTGGTACAGTATTTGTAACATTTTTTGAAGCACCAAATATTTTTATGATAGTTTCTGTAATATTGCATTAGAGCGTCAACATCTTTTTTCGGAATGTTACTTTTTTAAATATGATTAAAATCGACTGTATTTGTTTTCATTATATAATATTTGTTTACATATTTTATGTAGCCAATTCGTGAGTTCCAGCTACAAATTCAATGCACCACCAGTAAGTAGCTGCGGTTAACATTTTATTATCCGCTATTAGCATAAATGTTTCCTCAATATCTTTGTTTAACACAATAGACACAGTTCCAGAAAAATCATCGGTTGAATGACGCCATGGAAATGTTGTAAATATACTAAACTTTGCACTACTAAACAAAGACAATCTATATACAACAGTTACCTCTCCTTGCGGTATGTTTTTAGTGTGTTATTTTGCTGCGACCATGCTGCTTTTCTGATGCGACTGATGTACAATATGTTTAATTTGTTTGTGAGTAACGACATTAAATTATATCGACATGGAATTATTGCTGATCTGTATATTGAAGCTATTAACATCATTAAAGATAGCCGATACCTTAGTGATAATTACTTTAGTAACTTAGTTAATGAAGCAAAATTATTAGATGAAAGATCAGATGCAACTGGATATAAACCACCATCTCCTATAATGACTGAAGAATATGTACAAAAATCAGCCGAAATAAGTAAAATCTATCGTGATGAATATCAAGACAAAGCCAAAAACGAAATAACACATGAAAAATATTTAAATTTTATTAAAGAAAGTAATATTTTTGACGTTGATAATATTTATATTTGGGAAAAAAGTAAACACGATGATCTCATTAAAAAATTAAAAACTATCATAGAAAAAGGTAAAGGAGCTTATAAAAAAATTAGTTTAACTCCAATGGAAAATATTGAAGAAATTTTTAAAAAAGCTAGAAATAACACTATCGCTACTATTTTTAAAACTACTGCAACAAAATTTAGAGATAAAAAATATGCTGATCAGGGATTAACGTTTGAAAAATTATTTAAACATTATGATAGTGAACGTTTTAAAAAAACTTTTAGAAAAATATAGAAAGAAAGCAGGAACTGGAGTCAGAATATTCGTATCAATTAATGAAATGATTGGCAGATTAATGCTATTGATATTATCAAAAGAAGCAAGAAATGTTGATGCTGAAATTGACAATGAAATCATCGACATACCTGATAATTTAAGATCGAGAAATTTATTAGCATCTGACGATTACGATACTTTATACCTCGACTTAATTTTATAAAAATGTAATAATAAATGTCAGCAACATTATTACTTGACTCCAGTCAATCTGATAAAGATAGCGTGAACTTTTCTGTAAAGTATATTCCGGCAATAGAACTAGATCATGAAAAACAACACCAAATTACCAAATTGGATTAATTTCCTGCACTTGTTGGAATGCCATGGCGAACTTTAAGACTGGTATCAATGAGGAATTTGATTTTCTAATTATGTACGGCCACATTTTAATTTTTTTATTTAAGAAAATTAAAATTCCACAATGAGCCTACAACATAATTGATCTGAATAAGATTATAAAAAAAACTTCTAACAAAAAATGGTGGTAATGCTTATAATTTTGAGCTAGCACCAAATTATAATACGTTAAGAGATATAATAACTTTGAAAAGTATGGCAATTAGATGATTTTCAGAAAAAGGTATCGCACCAGTAATAGGATTTCATATTAACATATCTTTATATTACGCTACTTCTGAACAATCTCCTACAAAACCTTTCACACACGACTGTAAATTTCAAGTAAATTTTGTTTTTATATTTCAATGTAAATTAAAAAAATCATGTATTCTCTTATTATTTATAATATATCGTTTTTATAACAGAAAATATAATGCAGAATTACATGTTTTTATAACCAGAAAATGTATAATGCTGTTTTTGTTAAGTATATATTAACTAATTCAATATATTTATGAAATGTGTCGGTAGGTCAATCAGTTGCGTGTGGAAACTCTCATCTTGGCACCCATCGTTCGATTCTCGAGAAAGGCAAATGCTTCGAGAGGCGATTTTAGTCTAAGATTTACTATCTATTGGGGCTCCGCGCCACATCTTCAGGTCAGTACACCACTCCACTATGTCACCTCATGGTGGATTGACTTTTGTCAATCATTCTTGGATTGATCATAGGGGTTCGTGTGCTAATGTGAAGACAGCATTTCTTCATATCAACATCATCCATCATCATCATCTCATCAAAAATATGTAGCGGGAGGTGATATGATATCGTGACCTTGTGACTTCACTAAAGGGGTACCCCCACAAGGTGCCATTCTGAAAGACACAATCGCAAAACTAAAAATAAACCTAATGAGGTTAGGTCACAATGACCATCAGCCTTTGAGTTCCTAGAGATTCGGTTTCGGATGTTCTAGGAACTCTTGTACGGGTACAAATGTACACATGCGCAGACAAACCCTTTGAGTATCTAAAGTTTCGATTTTGGATATTTAGGTGTTCTCTGGAGGGTAAATATCTGCACAAGAACCTCATTAGGTTTATCTAATCAACTATGGAATGGTAGATCGATTGTCAACTCGCGTTACATATTTTTGCTTATTTTTATATTAAATATCTATTTATTATATAATGAATTTTGAAAATATAAATGCAATTGTTTCTGCGATTAAAAAGTTAAAACATAACGGTATCAATGTATCTGACAATCTTAATGCTGAAAAGATTTTATGTAATTTTGACTAATAGATACTTAGTAGTAGTGAGGATTGATGTATCCTAGCTCAGACACCTCGGCCACAAAACGTATTTTTGTCAGCAAATGTGTTATCATTTTGAGTTAACAAAGGCTGCTGACAAAAAATGTTAACGTAAAATGTTTTGGGGGCCGGGATTCTCTGAGAAAGGATCATCAATTCTCACTACTACTTTGTGTGTCATTTCTCATATATAATTTTGAAAATAGGAGGCTAGTATAAAGCCGGTTTGCAAGGAGCCATGAGTTTTTATTTATTAAACTGACTCACTTCTCTTGTCAATGACCAGGCCTTGCTCCATAACTCCATAAAATAGTTATTTTCCAAATATAAAATTTCATATGGTCAAATATAAAATTCAAAAAAGCCAAATTATTTTTAGTTACTTTTTCTTATCATGGAATCCTTTATTTCAAAATATAAAGATAAGTTATATGTATATCTGTATTGTCTGTTCATGTCCTGCACATGCATTTTTCGTAGGCTCTTTCATCAGCCGTCCCACTTCACCTGGCTCTTCGTGGTATCGCCTGGTGGCATTTCTGTCTCCTACTTCATACATGTGCATGTTACCTGTCCATTCCTAACTACCTAATATCTGTACAGTACATGGTACTTTAATTATATTAGTTATCTCGATTCCATATGTAAGGGGTGATTAGTAATTGGGTATTATATTTTTTATTTTCTAATTTTGGGGACGCGTTATGGGCACATTTATGTATTAGTATAATCTGTCCACATTGTTTCATTGTATCTACTTTAAAGTTAATTACCTCAAAAAGCCTTTTTTCCAATTTCGCATCTAAATATTAAAGAAAATTATTTTTATATATACTTTATTCCGTTATTAATTTAATAATGTTGTCTCTTTGTGTTTTTATCTTACTACATTCAGTTACATAATGTTTTTTGTAAAATTCGTTTGTTTTTGTTTTGTTTTGTTCTTTTGTAAAGAGGACATTTTGGGATAATTTATCGGATTACTCTAATCATATTCATCCTCTCTGATACTTCTCCTCTCAGCCACACATTATGTGGGTATTTACAAATTATACTCTGTAATTAAGTGACTTTATGTTGGCCCAATAATTTAAAGTGTAACCCCAGTTAATTCCCCGATTTTCTCTTTCTACTTTACATTTTGTGTTCATTGTATAGAAATTTCTTTTTATTTTATAAATATTTTCCCAGTCTCATATTTCTTTTTTATTTCTAAATTTAGTAATCAAACTTTTAACGTATATAAATTTTCTCTGGATAAAAAGTTGTATAGTTATTTCTAAATTTAGTAATCAAACTTTTAACGTATATAAATTTTCTCTGGATAAAAAGTTGTATAGTTATTTTTAAAAATATCATTCTTATTACTAATATCAAAACCAAACTATTAGATATATATATATATATATATATATATATATATATATATATATATATATATATATATATATATATATATATATATATATATATATTGCTTCCCATGGCACATTGGGATTTGCTTTAAGTTTAACAAAACGGTTTAAAATCTAGGTTAGGTAGTGCTAGTCCCCCTTTACTATTTTCCCTGTATAATGTGTCTTTTTCTACATATTGTAATTTAAATCCCCATATATAATCTATTACATTCTTATCTAATTTTTATTGTTTTTTTTAAATCTAAGGATTGTAGTATATAATTAACATTTGAGTAAAAGTATGTCTTAGCTGCTTGATCTCGCTCCATTATAGTTATTGGCGTTTGTATCCGGGTTTCGATACGCGCCTTTGTTTTCTTTTTGATAGTAGCCTATTCAGGTTTTCCTGCTCTTGATTTCTTCCAAAATATATATATATATATATATATATATATATATATATATATATATATATATATATATATATATATATATATATATATATATATATATATATATATTTCTAAAGCTTTGACCTTGTCTTTGATTAGATGAGGAGGAAAACAGGGGTGGTTTCCGATCCGGTTTCCTGTATTTAGATTTTCCATTTTGTCATGGTATATTTTTTACCCTGAAGCTTTACCAAAATTTTTTTTTCTAGGTGTTTAAAAGAATTTGGGTCTTTTATAAAGTATGTACAATCATCCGCATGCAGGAGTATTTTAATTTCTTCTCTTAAGTTCGGTACATTAATTCCTTCAATTAGTTTATTTGATCTTACTTTTATACTCAGTATTTCGATCTCTGTTACATATAATAGCATACACAGTAGACATCCTTGTCTCACTGATCTTTGTATTTCAAATTTTTCCGTGTTAGTTCCATTCAACTGTACTCGTGCAGTTATATCTTTGTACAGGATTTGAGTCAATCTTTGGAAATTGTTTCCCATACCAAATTTTGCCAGTATTTTTTGTACCTAGTTATATTCAATTCTGTCGAAAGCTTTATCCTGATCTTGAAGCACATTCGATTATAGTTTTTATATTTAAAATATTATTTTGTATGTCATTTCCTTGTGTGCCACGTGTTTGATTATTGTTTATTATCGTATGCATACCTATTTTTATTCTGTTTGGTAGTATCGTACTTAAAATTTTGAAATAATTATTAAAGAGGGAGATAGGCATCCAGATTTTTTTAGATCTTCTTTATCACCTTTTCCTTTATAAATTAATGATATTTTTCCTTCTATAATGGATGGTGTCATTTTATTATTTGTTAATCAAATATTGTTATATAAAGATTTTTAGATCGGCACTAACTCACGTAGAATTTTTTTTAAAAATTCCCATCTGAGTCCATCTCTTTCTGGTGTCTTCCCTTTGGCTAGGGAGTTGATAGTCTTAATTATTTCTTCCCCGTAAATAGAGCCATCACATATGTCCATATGTTCTGATGTTTTTTTTTTCTTCTTCGCATTTCTCATCTTTTAAGTATTTATCTATTTCTTCATTTAGTTCCTGAGTTTTATTCAGGTTACTGTAATACATTTTTATTCTCCCTATAATTCTATTCTTATCATTTATGAATTCGTTATTTTCATCTCTTAAAGCATTTATTTCCTTATTCTCTCCTTTCCTATATTTCTCTATTTGCGCCTGGCATCTAGCTGTATTGTAGATATTTGAGAATTTTCCGTACCCTTTTTTCTATTTTTTTCCTTATTTCTTCTAATCGTTTTTTAACAATAGTTCTATCCGCACTTCATTATTATATTTCAGATAGCTTATTATTTGTTGCTTTTCTTTATTTCTAAGCTCGTTAATCCTTTTAGAATTCTTAAAGCAAACTTCTTTACTTTATTTTTTAAAATATCCCATTGGTAAAAATATCACAATCTTGACAATATTCCTTTTTCTAAAACAAGGTTTTATTTTGGTTTTAAAATCATTATCTTCCAGTAATATATTAATAAGTTTCCATTTTACTTTGTTTTACGTTCTAATTTCAATCTCTATTAGCTTGTAATCTGAAATCTGATTATAATTTGTGAGTTAACATATAATCCCTGATTATTAACATTTGTACTATAAATCTATCCAGTCTGCTTGTGAATCCATTTTTATATTCATACGTGTATTCTGTACGTAATATATTTAGTCTCCTTTATATCAATTAGATTATGCTTATTAAAAAGGTTAGCCATAATCTTCATAAATATTAATCATTAGGTGTTAATTCTCCTATCCTATCTACTTTTTCTCCCAACATAATTAAAATCACCGCCTAAAATTAATTCTTGTATTGAATAATTGCTTAAATATTTATCAAGATTTTCTATAAATTCTTTTTGTATATTTGTTTGCAGGAAAGTACACATTCATTATATTTATTTTATTTTATTTTGATATGGAATAATCTCTCCTGAAAATGTATTTCCTTCTATTAGTTCCCATTTCAGTCCGCCTTTTAAATCTTCCCCTACATAATTGCTTTTTAGAATAATTGCATTCAGTTTTTCTTCAGCATAAGATGTCAATTACTTTTTAAATCGAATGTTAGTTTCTTGTATCAAAATAATATCATAATTGCTAAGATCATGTAGTTTGTCTATCTTTTTATCTACTCCATTAGTATTCACTGAAGCTATACGGAAGTTTGTTCCTTCCATTTTTTGTTTAAACTAGGCAGCCAGATTGTTAGATCTTCAGGCGTTTTATTTAATTTATAGTATTTATCAGATTCATATATATTATCTTATCTAAAACTAGTTTTGTTGGGGGTAAAGGGAACCCCTCCCCCCCGACTCAGTATTTGTATCAGAGTCCGTTTCCGAGAGTTTTTCGTCGATTGTCGCTAAATCTTCTTCCTCTGTCACCTCCCTCTTTTTTTCTCTCTCTCTCTCTCTTGGAGATAAAGAAGCTATTTTCTTTGGTAGTCTTCTCATTTGAGGAAGATAGCGGAGAAATCCGGATTTTTCTATTTTGGTTCCTTTTCGTTATCTTGGGTGTAGTAGGAGTTGAGGCGAGGTGCTTTATCCCGATAAGGTCTATCGGCCCACTCTCCTCCAACTCTTTTGGACTTGGCATGCTACTGACAGTACTGTTTTTGGAAGTTGAGGTTATGGGTCTATTATCAATAAGGTCCATCCGTTTACTCTCCTACAACTCTTTTGGAGTTGTCTTACTACTAAGTCTTCTTCCTCACCCTCATTCCCTTCCTTTTTCATGGGGTAAGAATCAATTGGTTACAGGCAGTTTATCATCTAGATTTTTATTTTTAGTTGGATATGGTGCGGTGGGTTTTATCGAGCTCAGGAATTTGCCCTCCGCTTCTTATTTTATCCACAACCTCACTCCAGGTTCTCTCTCTCTCTCTCTCTCTCTCTCTCTCTCTCTCTCTCTCTCTCTCTCTCTCTCTCTCTCTCTCTCTCTCTCTCTCTCTCTCTCTCACCTATTATCCTTTTCGCATATGTAATACCACGATTTCAGCAAGAACCCTAGAACATAAAAAACGTGAGGAAATTTTTTTTAATTTCATCTTTACTCATAATGATGATTCTAACTCCCCTTTTGACCCCCACGAAACCTCAAATCGTGGCCATTGTGTGTTTGCGCACTTTTGTCTGGAATTTGTATTCTATTTTCTGGATAAATTCCTCAATTTATATTTCAATCGGAAGGTCTGTTATGAATAGATCCATTGACCTACTTTCTAATTCTCGAACTATCGGAGGGGAGCTGTAGATTCTAGCTTTTTTTGTCTCTAATTTCTATATTCTTACATTCGAGAGCATGTGTGCTCAAATTTTGTAGATATAATACGAACTTTCAATAACCCCCATTTTGGATTGCATCAATCTTGTTTAGGTCGAGTCATTTGACTTTCAATGCGGTGAGCATATCTGCCTGGCGTGGGAAGTTCGCAATACCAAGTCTTTTGTTTGGCACCCTTCAGGGTGATATGCCTTTAGGACGGATTTTCGACTTCCTTTATTGCTTCAGTTATTTAATCAGACGTTGATTGTTACTGGGTTGCTCCACAACCTTATGTCAACTAGAGCTTGCGCCATTCCTAAAACTGAGTACCGCTCAGTTCGGCATACTGGTAATTGCACAACACTATAGTAGGATGTAAAGGTAGTTAATGCGAGATACAAAAATAGGTGAAAAGGTATAAGTATGTAAAATCCCAGTATTCACTACTGAAAAAAATCACAAAAAGTGTCTGAAACAACAAAAAAAGAAAAAAAAAATGAAAAAATATATCAGTGGTCTCTCACCACTACCAAATCAGAAAAAGGTGGTCTCACACCACTACATTAATTATAAAAAAATAAATCAAAGTCAAAAAGTGAAAAAGGCTTAGATCCCTTGAACGGGGATGCAAACAAAAACAAAGCTATTGATATAGTGTACGTACTATTCTATATATATATATATATATAGATATATATATATATATATATATATATATATATATATATATATATATATATATATATATATATATATCTGTTTTGTTCTAACCAATTTCAGATTTGTAACTTCGTGTCCAAGCGATTTTTAGATATGTACCTCGTATAAGCGGAAGCTCTAAGAAAACACGTATGTTTCTTTGGTCAACCGCTCTGGTGGCCTAGTGGCTAGAGACTCCGTCCTTATGCGAGAGGTCATTGGTTAGATCCCCGGTCGAGTCATACCAAAGACTTACAAAAATGGTACTAACAGCTTCATCGCTTGGCGCTCAGCATTAAGTGGTTAATGTTAGGACTGGTCGACCTCGTGTCAGGATAATGTGACTGGTTGCGGCATGATGCCCCAGTGCTAGACATCGTTATAAACTGCAACACCTTTGACTTTAATCCTTTGATGCATGAATATGTATATAAAAAAATACTGCAAGATATACCCAAATAATTCCAAATACCTTTAAAAATGTATATTTATATGCTTCTGAAACATGCCGATACTATGCAAATGCTGTAAAATATTTAAATAAAATCAGATATACTCAGATGTGTCTATATGTCTCATCACGTCTTTCTGTTTTTCATATGCCTCATGATTATTTCTTTATTTGCGTCAATTCAAGTTGTTTTTACCTATACTGAGTTTGTTCGGCAGTTTGTTGTTTCCATTTTATGCAATTTCCGACGATTTAAATAACGGTAATTCGTACTAATTATTGCATGATAAATTTTAATTTTGGCCATTTCTAAAACCTTAAATAAACTCGTTAACTGAATTGATGAAGCGTAGAGTTATTATATATTTCTGCTATTCAAATTGTCATGTGAAGTCATTATCTGATAATTGAGTCATGGGCTGAATTAATGACATCATCCTTAGTTTTTTCGAGGTCTCTGTCGTAACGGATAAGCAACTGTGTCGTGAAAGGCACAATACTGTGCCTTTTTGGTAACTTTTGACGCTGTAAAGGTGATTACGTTCATATACACGTAAATGTAAAGTCAAATAAGAATTAAAATAAGGCTATATTTTATCTTTTATTAAAGTGGCGGAATAAATTAAATTAACGATTATTTCCAGATTTATCTGTCATACAGCTAGCAATAAAAGCAGTTACAACCTTACATAATTTCACAATGTATTAATTAATTAATTAGATACATGTACATGTTAAAAATGTTTGTAACTATCGGTGCTTTATGTATGTTGTCTCTTCAACTCTTGGTATTTTCCGTTAGCCCGGTTTTCGTCCGGCAGTTTGTTTGGATCGCCTGGACTCGTATGTTCCATCTAATGAATGGACACAGCTGGACTCAGTTACTGTGGCGATCGGAGCAGCAAGAAATTTCTTGAAATGTTTTTCCTTTTTTATTTTCACTCTTTGAGTACCATGTTTGTTTGTCCAAAAGATGTTAAAGAGATTGAGCAAAAAGCCTGTAGTTGCCCGCACATTTAAAGCTCGACGTAGGTTTATGATTTACATGTTTCCTTATTTAAATATTTGCAAATGGGAAAATTACTTTTCTCTCCTTTGCTCGTATTGACCATGAAAAGTCCTCATGTACCGTTCTAAACATATCTAATTATAGGTTGAGAAAATGAATAGGACACAGAAAGATATCGAATTTATATAAATAAAGACTGTTTACTGTTAATACCACATTTAAGCTATAGAGTAGTAAAATGCTACTGTAATCAGATTGACACGTGTTATCGCGAGTTACAATCCAAATAGCAGAGTACGTGTGCGCTACTTCAGTCAGAATAGCGGCGCTACAAAAACAGTTCAAATGATTTTCAAAAGGTAAAATTAAGTTGTCCCATGCTGTTCCTTTGGCAAAATCATCCTGCGAGAAAACTTAACCAATAGTCTAGATTAAAAGCCACTATGTTGGCTCTAAAACTCTTAGGACGGGTCAGCGCACATTTGTGGACTAATATGTATATAAATTCTATATTTATCGTATTTAGATGCAAAGAAAAGAAAATTAAACTAAATCTCTTATATCTTTATATCTCCTTATCTTTTGTCCTGCTAGTTATATGTGTAAATGTTAAAAGAAAAGAATTAAAGAGATTTTAATCTCTCTTTTCACTTTATTTATAAGCAAATATTAAAAGAGTTTTAATATTCTGCATCAGTTTATTCATGTGTTATCTCTTTATACTTGCACATTTTAAATTGTGGATTCAAGTAATAACAAAATAATATGCCCTAGAAAATTATAAGTACTTTCATGCATGTAAAAACCGATACGCATTAAATTCAAAATTGTGGGACTTAAAGGGTTCACGTTCAGGGTTATGTTAGGGTTAGGGTTACGGTTAGGTTAGGGTTAGGGTTTAGGTTAGGGTTAGGTAAGTGTGTTATTTGTAGATCTGGTGATATGCACAATAGTGCCCTCTTCGACACCACCCTTCTTGTTTGAAAACCAAAGCGGCAAATTAGAGGGGTATGTCTGCAGTGGAGATAACCACATCCCACCGCTTAACTTCCGATCAATTAAACTTTCCTATTATTTATAGAAAAATTATAATGTTGATGTTAAAAATAGTCAACGAAGTTGCTACATACTGCCGTTGAATAGCGGGGTTCTATTATAGATAAAGTCAGTGGCGTAGCTAGGCGGGTGCGGGGGGTGCGGACTGCACCGGGTGACACCATCTCAGAGGGGTGACACCCAATGAAAAATTGCAAATTTTACAGAGCAGACGTTGCTCGGTCCAATCGTATTTCGTAAGCGGATAACCAATTATAGTTAAATAAATACATGACTAAAAGGCAGAACAGGGTCAGGGTGCCACCATGCAGTCTGCAGAGCATCTGGCCCAGATTCACGGTGTCACCCTTCCAGATTTCGAAATCTGGAGGGGTGACACCGTGAGTTTACCGCACTGAGTGACACCAACCCTAGCGACGCCACTGGATAAAGTACACGCCCGCAGAAGACTTGGTGCATGGTGTTGACGCCACACTAAAGGCTGTATCTCTGTGGACTGCTTTCCGTAGAAAAAAAAATTTTTCAGACGTCGACTAACTACGAAATCTATAAAACACAATGAAATCCGCGTCCTAGCTGAAACAAAGATCACCACAATAAAAGACCGCAGGTGTTTAAGGCGCTTCTCGACGACTCCATCTCTGATGTGTCTAACGGCTCTCCATACGTGTCTGTTAGCAATCATTAGGTCTAAACTGCGTCATAAAGTTTAGCGGACTAAATGCCCACCTAAGGATTATATTACACCATCACAAAATACTACAGTGGTATTGTATAATATTTCAGAATTACAGTCAAACTTGGTACATAAAGAAATTGCGACGAATGAAAATTCGGTCAGGTTTGTGACAAGTTTTATTTGCATGAAAAATGGATTAATGGAGAACAGTAGCCAATAAGTATTATTATTTGCACCCTGTAACATAAATGCCTGGCAACAAGTACAATCAAGCTGCACTGACAAAACATTGTGCTGCTGCAGAAACCGGGAGAACGATATACATTTTATACTTATATTACACCCTGCTTGCATTTTGTGACTTTAAAAGAATGGTGGCCCGCCTCACGTGGGTAATGAAAGATATAGGTTTAACCGGCCTTTCAACTTTGCTTTTTCACTTTCCTCTGAACGCTGGTATGCTAGTGCAACATAAATGTTGCTTATAAAAATGTCAAGAGCGTCCCGATTATGACTCAGTCTCCTACTGCCGCCATATTGTGCCACGTGAATAATAACCTTAATTATAGTGCTCAGCAGCGGCTAATAACAACGTGTGTTGTTTGTTGTTGTTTTTTCTGGACTTACTGTGAAACGCTCAGGATAATCCATTTCTTTCCAGTGCTTGAAACAGTTCAGAAGTTCCGATCACTCTAAGTATTAATTACACAGTATACATAACGCACTAGATCTCTCAATTATTATGAGTCAATAATTAATAACCTATGCATACATTTTTCTCGATCAGGTCAGTGATACCAAAATTACTTTAATGGCCATTATTTGTGTTTGCTAGTGTCTCTACATTTCAATTAATTAACTTTGGATTTAATTTTGTTGATCATTTTGAGTCACCTTAAATTGCATTAGGTTCAGTCAACCTGACTGAAGTATAATTTTTTTATCATTAAAAAACATACAGATATGAGTATGTATTTATTTTCCTCGGCTGGTTTACTGTTTCTTTAAAACTCTAATTTGTTTATGTCAAGATTGACAAATTATGGCATATGCATTTCTCTTCATAAAAATGGAAAACAACCCAGGACAATTGACATCTCAGTTTAGAACAGCATTAAATTCCACGTAGACATTATAGAAAGTCGTAACCAGGACTATTAGTGGAAAATATTTCTCCATTAAGATACAATTATGTCAGATACAATAGCTCTAATTGTTACTTGTATCTACATGAATCGAGGGGCCTCGAGTGGCCGAGTGGTCTAAAGCGCTGTCCGTTACGGATCACTGCCATCTCACCTCTGTCTGCGTGGGTTCGAGTCTAGGATTCGGCGAATGTGGATATGTGAGAAAGCCTGCCAGTAGCTTCTCGTGGGTCGGTGGTTCTTGCCGGTGATTTCCCGGTTTCTTCCTCCACCATTCATACTGGCCGCCATGAATAGCCTATCTTGTGCTGAAAAATGGCGTTAAGCACAACAACAACAACAACATGAATCGAATTCTTTTCTTCTATGACCACAAGACTAGAGGGAAAATTCTTTTTATATTGCAGCAAATACGAACGTAACATACATCATACTTAATTCACCATGAATAGTTTAATAGGAGTATTGAAACGTATAGATGTCTGATTCAAATAGAGGACGTTGATGAAATAGACACGACTTAAATATATTGGTGTATGAATAAACTCATAAAGAGAGGCCGTCATGTGGACATGTTTAATGTATTTGATGGAAACGAACATCAATATTATGTAAAAAAAAGTATTTACCAAGACTGGTCTTATATCCAATAAACAAACACGCCAATGAAAGTTACTTCTGCAATTAGTGTTCGAATAATTTAACACCTAATTAAAATTGCATGATAATCAAGTATATAATAAAATACACACAAGGGCTGACGTTTTGTTGTTTTGTTGCTGAAATTAAAAAAAAAAACTATCGTGACCAGCAAAAAGGTTTTATATATGCTCTATATTGTGTTTTGGGAAGTTTTTTTTAAAAAACTAATCAACGTTTTCTAACAAGATTCAAATAGATAATGAACAATGGAAACATCAATACATATACCGCCATAATTTTGTTTTAGCATTAATTCTAGGCAGAATACAATGATCTCATAAATACAGTTATACTGTGTTCAAACATTTACTATAATTATGAATCATTTTAATTCTACCAACATGTCATATTGACAAATTTATAAGATACCATAACGATGGAAATTTGTCGAACTAATTCTTTTAAAAATTAACTATGTTGTACATTATATATTTTGTTCTTTCAATAGATTCAAGTGAATACATTTTATCGAATCTAGGCAAGAATATAAATTGTGTGACAGATGAACAAACAAATAGGACAAGTCATATGAAACAAAATCGAATAATGCAATATCGAATGCACTCTAATATCATTATATTCCACAAAAAATGACATTAGTCTTTAAAAACGGACTAAAATGACTTTCAGTGCTAGTAAGCATTCCTCATGAGGATAAAGATCATTTTGTAATTAACTTGAATGATTTAATTAGGAGCAACCATGGCTACCCAAGGAAGATTTAACACTCGAGAAAATTGCTAAAATATGGAAATGTTATTTTACTTTGTTTAACAATTGTTGTATCATAATGCATTCAGTAATTAAAATCGAAATTAAGTCAGTAAACTTCATAAATTTTTATCACACACAGTGCTATATTCACAGAGAGAGAGAGAGAGAGAGAGAGAGAGAGAGAGAGAGAGAGAGAGAGAGAGAGAGAGAGAGAGAGAGAGAGAGATGCACACAAAGACAAAAGGATTCAGATAATTTTTTAGTTTTGATGTATTTTTGGAAATCTAAATTGATTTCTTACTCATTGCACTGAGGTTTGGAGATATCTTTTCTGTAAATTTTCAATCTCAATTCTGGCACGAAGTTTTGTTTTTGATAATTATTTTCCAGTATTATTAAAGACTTTAATTTTACATGAGTAAACGTCTGAAACCATTTTCGTTTCACGTCATCTTGCCTGACTTTTTTTTATAGATCTCTTGTTTAATCATAGGGTGATTTCTGTTTGGAAAAGATAAAGTGAATAAGAAGACACAAAAAGGAAAGACTCTTTTATTTGGACAAAAATAAAGAAATAGAAAAGATTTTTTTTCCAATTTAAAGATTTATGGAAAAGAGGTAGATTAGAGGAAACAAACAAAAAAAAAAAAAAAAAACAATCGCAGTAACGAACCGCGTAATCTTTCGATTGGAATCAAGTGTTTGCTGTCATCATTCATGTTGGTTATAGTCAATTGAGTGGATTCTCATGGCAAATTTTAGTTTTGATTTCAATACAAATATGTTGGAAGCATTTGCATTGTTGACTTTCCTTTCCAGTAGAAGGGAACTTATGAAAAGTAGAAAAAAAATTACAAGTGAATATTATTATAAGAATCATCGCATTTTTCATTGTTAAGAAAACATAATATATCGGTAGGTAGTTGCTCGAATATTGGCTTAAAGAAATCATTAAGATTTTCTACCTGCATATGTATGTATGTATGTATGTATGTATGTATGTATGTATGTATGTATGTATGTATGTATGTATGTATGTATGTATGTATGTATGTATGTATGTATGTATGTATGTATGTATGTATGTATGTATGTATGTATGTATGTATGCATGCATGCATGAATGTATGTACGTACTTACGTACGTACATACGCACGCACGCACGTACACACGTACGTACGTATGTATGTACGTATCTAATTATATGTTTGTTGTGTTTTGAATTTATGGACTTAAGATGTATTTCTTTAACAAGAACTATTTAATGAATGTTTTCCATTTTTGTCAGCATATTATTATTATTGTTATTATTGTTATTATTATTATTATTATTATTATTATTATTATTATTAGTAGTAGTAGTAGTAGTAGTAGTAGTAGTAGTAGTAGTAGTAGTAGTAGTGGTGGTGAGGTGCCTAGCTATCGTATGCACAATGGTTTATGGATTTAACCTACCGTTTACAATTTTTAATAAATAAGTCCTTTAAAGAGGGGATTGTAGGATCCGTAACCACTGCCCTGAAAGTTTCCTAAGCCACCACCTTGGAAGTTTCCTAAGCCACTGCCAAGAAAGTTTCCGTAGCTACTGCCAAGGAAGTTTCCATAGCCACCGCCTAAGAAGTTACTGTAGCCACCCAAACCACCTCCAAAAGAGTTTCCGAAACCACCGCCCAAATAATTTCCGTAACCGCTGCCTTGGTAGTTGCCATATAAACCTCCACCGTATGGCAGTCCGAAGCTACCAATGCCATTTCCGTAAAAACCTTGTCCAGATCCGGAGGAAAGCCCACCTAAATTACCAATCTGCGAGAAACTTCCACCACCTCCTGTTGAAAAGACATATTAAATGTTACGGTTAAAAATCAATAGCAAAGCATTTCTAAAATTTAAATTCATAGTTTAAATAATTTGATGAGAATGTATGTGTGAGGAAATTTAAACAATCTGATTCCTATCTATCTATCTATCTATCTATCTATCTATCTATCTATCTATCTATCTATCTATCTATCTATCTATCTATCTATCTATCTATCTATCTATCTATCTATCTATCTATCTATCTATCTATCTATCTATCTATCTATCTATCTATCTATCTATCTATCTATCTATCTATCTATCTATCTATCTATCTATCTATCTATCTATCTATCTATCTATCTATCTATCTATCTATCTAACTAACTAACTATAGTCTGATGAAGCAATAAAGCGAAACCCGTCACACATTCTACGTGTTGGCGTTGTTTATTTTAAATTATAATTTATATATTACATATCAAAAGGACTTAAAGTATAAGACGAATTGTCTTAGAAATACACTGAATACAAACATTGCATGGTGCATAAATTGGTTTGTAAAAATTACTTTCGCCATCATGCATCAAGATGCAAGAAAGCAATTTTTTTTTTATAAAAAAAAAGCATTTCAACATACTTTACATTTTTAGAACCGATTTAAATGTGTGTCATGTCGTGTAACAGCTTTGCGGCCTTGCTTTATGAAAATTTTAGAGCAAATGTGCCATAGAGAAAAATATAGTCAGCGCATTCATTTGTCTTCAAAACTTATAATATTTTAAAATTCTCATTTACAAATTATTTTATGGACGTTTTCATCTAGGTAATTGTGTTTTATGTTCATTTGCACAAATTGCATTTTGTTTTTGTTTGTATATGCAGATATAACAAGAGAACACATGCAAAGCTTCAAATTATATCATGTGTTTGTATTGCATGCCAATCTTCAAATTATATCATGTGTCTGTATTGCACATGCTTTTTATTACATAAAAATATATTAATTTTGACAAATTTAAATATTCCGGCAATTTACAGATATCATCCCTAACAGGACGAAATGCCATAAATAATAAAACTCACTGAGCATTAAATATGAAAATCTTAGCCACCCACTGAGGAATATTATTTGCTAAATTATTTACAAGAATTTAATAGTAGCCACGAAAACGCAATTTATAAAATTAAGCAAAACACTGCCACAGCTTAAAAATAATATAATATAAAAAATATCAAATTTAAAAACCATATAGTACACATAAAAAGTCAGCGCATCAAGTTAGCAAATAATATCGACTATTGTGTACTTTATTATCATGTAAATGTACTGTTTGATAATTAAATGATCCATGTACAACGAGTCTTTTTTTTTTAAACAAAGTGACAGCAGACTATCCAAGACTAAAGGTTTATTTTTCTAGGTTTACTTTAAAACCAACTACGAATAAACAAATCACTAAAACACCTGCTCGTTTGTACGAAACTCTAAAGGCATATTTTTTTGTATCCACTCGGAAATCGATAGCGTATAAACAATCGGATCATCGCTCGTTAAATTCTATCAAGTAGAGCAATACTCGTGAAGAAGCTATTTGAGTACGAAAAGTACCGCATACGTTGCGAAAGAAAAAGGCAGACGATATTCCGACACAAACTTTTCTCCTCCCTCGTGTGATTTGAGGTGGTTCCAAATATCGGGCTTAGTTGTTTTCGAATTACGACATGTGGATTTTATAAGTTTAAAGGAAAGTCAGAGGACATTTCGCTTGAGCGCGTGACCTCAGAGGCGAAAACTGGTTTTGCATCACTTTTATTTATTTATTTATTTATTTTTTTTTTGGTGTAATACGCAATAGAAAATCGTTTCTCCAGTAGATGACGCCTGTTGAAAAGTCAATCCATATATCGCGGATTACCTCAAATCCTACCCAATATAATTTTAAATTACTAAGCAACGCTTCAGTTTCATACTTTTGTCCGCAATTAACATTTTATCAATAGTGTTGTGACAATATTATCCCTTGTGAGGCAACATAATTTTGTCCCAAGGAGAACGCAATTGAATCATGACAACCGTCCTACAACGATAAAAAAAATAATAATTGGGAACCGATTTTCTGGTGGTGCTGATTGTCATATTCGAGTGGAAGTAACTGCTTTGATTCCTGTTTGCGCAGAGGCAAAATCGAACTTAATCCAAGTAACTTTGGGAACAGCCATTAATTATGTCAACAATTTTAGGCAACTTTTACCCACCTCCCGCCTTGTCAACAACTGTCAAACTTTCAGTGGCCCACCACCCTAATACAATTATGTCAAAATTCTTTATATCCATCCCCCTCCTTGAAACTAACAATATCTTATACGGTTGGCTTTTATGCTTAAATAGAAATTAAAAGGTCTACAAATAAATTTTAATACATTTTTTTACTTGTTTAACAGATTTCAAATTGACTATAACACTTTGAATTCATGAAAAATCAAGACTTTATATTTCTATCTTTATGCTTTTTGATTTAATAAATTTATTCTAAAAAGGAACGTAATTGACTTTAATTTATCTTGAACTCCCCCTCGACCGTGCCAACAATTGTCAAACGTCTTCAACCCGCTCCCCAACCATTTTGTTGACATAATTAATGGACGACCCCTTTCTCTTGGTGTTGTGTTCACTGCTGATATTCATTACTGCCATACCACAGGCATAATTTCACCTGTAAATGATTTACACTTTAATTAGGTTGTTGATAAATCAATTCACATTAGTCAAAGGGAAAATCAAGGATGCATTAAAATGCAATGAAAAAGCTGTCTCAATTACCTATACGGGGCAAGGTGCATAGAACGTTGGCAACACACATCAAACCCAGCATTACAAGAACGGCGACAAAATTGCCCATGTTTCCGATCCTGAAAATAAGGGTAAATTGATAAAGAAAGTTGTTATCTTTATATCCATATATTATATGGACATCGTTTTCTATCAGTGTTGCTAATGAATTTAAATTAAATATTTGAAAATAGTACCGATTTAAAACTATCGATTAGAAGGAATACAAACTTACACTGTGTTCCAATTTATCGCAGTACCCTCCATTTAACCAGCTGTCACATGTAGGGCCACGGACAGGATTTGTGAGCCCTGGGGAAAATTCTCCAGTAATCCCCGTCGAATTACAAATTGTGACCGCGGTGGATCCCTTGACAATTATGAGGCCCTAAAAATTTGTTCTAGTTGTCCTACTCTTTTCACAGCCCTAGATACGTGAAGACACTATCTAGTCCAATAGTTTTGTAATATCGAATTGCATTGAATGTGACAGGTTTTGGGGGTATAAAACAATATATATATATATATATATATATATATATATATATATATATATATATATATATATATATATATATATATATATATATATATATATATATATATATATATATATATATATATATATATATTGTAGGAACAGCTGTGACATGACTGGTATACCAGTCATAAAAACCACTTATTCAATGGCAAATTTATTAGAAAAAATACTTGTCTTTTGACAACGAAACTTGCAAATCTCAAGTGCACAAGTCTGAACATTGAATTATTGTTATTATATGGATGAGAGAAATATTTATTTACAAATATATATGATGAAAATATTTTTGAACGTTTTTTCAATATTAAAATGTGTTGATTTGTACAAAATGCTTAACAAGATTTAATAATATCACCAGATGCAAATGCAATTGTATGCAAGAATACATCTTTTGTGATAAAAAAATTCACTGAGAAATTAATAATATTTGGCATTATTGAAGATTTCAAAGTCAAGTATCAGCCAGTTGTCATAAATTTATTCCTACTGGATCGATCCTTTCCTTTCAAGATTTCATTCTATACCATGTCTTATTCCCTAGAATAAAGTAATATAATTACAGTGAAAATATCTTACCTGACAGGTTTTCACGGTCAAATAGTTAAAGAAGAATACTCAAAAGAAGCACTCCTAACTAACAACATTTCTTTATAAAGTACTGGACCAGAGCGCCTAAAGCATTTAATTCTGCTTCCGCCAGCGAGAAACTGGTCAACAAATCAAAAATACTTCCTCATATGCATCATCCGTTTTAAGACTGTAAACATATTTTCATAGAAGAAGAAATATTCGTGTTAAATATATTACAAGGCTGACCATTTTATAAACAAATGCAATATTTTATGTCAATGTTTTATACTTGTTGGCTTTAATTAAAAAAGGCTACACATCAATTGTGGACACTTACTTCTAGGAAATGAACCACTGTTAATTTATCAAGACGAAAAAGATTAAACAATAAATTTATTTGCATTGCAGTTTTCACAATTTAATTCATTTAAAATATCGCCTTTTATACGTTCCTACACGTGTTATTTAATGACGTCGTCATAGTGTTATTGGTATATAATTCAATCATTTTAAAAACGCCTTGACCGTTTTCAGCAGACATAATGAAAACTTCGAAACTCTTGTGTTTATAAGCAAGAGGCACAAAAAACGGGTCAGCCTCTATTTCGCAATCAACTGTTCCATGTGAAACCTTAGTGGTAGAAGGAAGGCTTAATTGCACGTCAGAATAATATTGGCTATACAACGCCAATTAAAGATAAAGTTATCAACATTCGAATAGAAAGAATTGTAAATATAAGGGGCAGATTAAACCTTCAAATAAAAATATACAGGCATGCTAAACGATAGGAAAATCAAGGGTACAAAATTAACATTCAGTAAAGTGTATATAGAACAAAATATTAAGATGAAACATGAACATTTTAAAACTAAATACCATTGTTAGAAGATGTGATGTGATGTGATTATGATTTTTAACGTAGCTTTAACAATTGTTCAGTCATATCGCTACGATGTCTGCAGTGTGGCAGTTTATAGCGATGTCTAGCACTGGGGAATCATGCCGCAGTCAAGTAGCATGATGTCCCAACTATTCACATTATCCTGACACCAGGCCAACCAGTCCTAACACTCACCTATTAATGCTGAGCGTCAAGCGTGGCAGCAATTAGTACCATTTCTGTAAGTCTTTAGTATGACGAACGGGAATCGAATCCACGACCTTCCACATCTGAGACGGATGTACTAACAACTAGTAGCGGTTCCATTGTTAGAAGAAAAACAATTGTTCAAAACAAACATTACTCAAAATGTTAAAGATTTAATATGGTGATACGTCAACATAAAGGTTCATAACTCAGTTCACATCAATTCTGTCTCACAGAGCTGATGTTCTGATATTTGACAAGAAAGTGTTCCACAATTAGTCGACCTTGGCAGATTATGCACTCTAGTGGAGTTTCATTTTGCAAGAGTTAGGTATATCAGCGCGCTAGTGTGTGTGTGTGTGTGTGTGTGTGTGTGTGTGTGTGTGTGTGTGTGTGTGTGTGTGTGTGTGCTAAAGCTTTGTATCTTACAATGAGCGCGAAACAACCAGAACTTTTTCTAGAATAAGTTTTCTTTACAGTTGAATGGTTATAATTATTCCCAGGATGCATTCTGGACCCCAGCCAGATTTCGTCCCTTACCTTTTTGTTAACCCCTTTTTCCAGTTTCCCAACCACATGCCCAGCATGTACCTCCAAAACCAACAAGTAAAAACTCATTAAAAAACCCGCAACATCTCTATGATTTGTTTTATATGACGGCAGTGATTTTCCAATTACGAATTTGATATGATACAGCTTGCTTGTGGATCTTTCATTCTACATGTTTTGCCAGCTATGTAGAACATGCTGATTTGTATCATGTTTGATGTCAGTATATATAATCTTATATCCAGAAACCGATGACTACATGGGAGACTTGGTGTGTTGGGTGTGTCTGTCCTTTCATTAACCGTATTAAAATGTGACTAGGCAACCAATTGGTCAGAATACCTTTCCCAGATCGGATAGCAAATAGTTTTTTGTTTTTTTTGTTTTTAAAATTGAATAGGATATTAACTGGTTTTCAAATTTCACTTTTTGCATGGCTTTCAGTCAGGAAAGAGAATCCGAAAGGATGACCAGATTTCAATTTGGGGTGGGGGGAAGGGGCATTAGGGGAGTATACGGCTATAATTTTCTACAAACAAAAGGTGGCTTTATCCATTAACTGGATGAGGATGGTGTCATACGGTGTTGCAAAGGCATCTCTAAATTTGTTTTTATTCTTTACACCGCCAGTGTGCAGCAACATATTGATATAATGTCACACTCTGAATTCTTTGAATTAAATCTGGGAAAAATATGTGATCAACGCAAAATGGTTGTAGAAACAAATCTGAAATCAAAACGTGACAAAATTATGCCTTTATTTGTTTTGTTTGTTAGTAACATTCCTTTTCTTCGCCATCGCCTATTAGTAAACATGTTTAGAATGTTTAAAAAAATAATTTTTATAACAGACTTGCTAGCTAAGCATGAACTCAATATAATGGCTAATGTAAATTAAATCTGAAGTATTAGCAATATTCGTTAGGTCACATATAAATAATAAATAAATAAAATAAAAATAAATTTGACATAATTTGATTGCCGAGCTTTCTGTATGTGGGACCATTTTTTTCCCCCTCACATGACAATAGGGCACATGACACCTATTTTGAAAGGCATGGACCATACGAAGCAGGGAACCATAATAAAACCTCGCTAACTGAATGTAGAAATATAGCGTAAGGAATTTGTTATAGTTTGTAAAAAAAAACCAGTGGTCTGAACATACTCGGGAAATTAAAATGCATAATACTACACATGCAGTCATAAAAATGTATTAAAAGAAAAAAAAATCTAAATTATTACATCATTGAGATAAATCACAAAAGCATAGTGTATTAAAATTCATCAACGGAATCTAAAACTATTAAACCCATATTTTAAACCTTTTAATTGTATAGTACATAAAGAATATATATATATATATATATATATATATATATATATATATATATATATATATATATATATATATATATATGGCTAATATTATGGGCAAAAATCTTTAAGATGGTACTTAGGGGTTAAACCAATAACCGAACAATGCTTCTCGGTCCGATACAGTCGAAGAGTTCAAAACATATCTATCCACGTTCTTTTTCAATTACAATTTAAACAAAAAAACAAAATAACAAAGAACAAAATAACAAAGAACAAAATAACAAATAACAAAACAACCCAACGCTTTTATCGAAACATGATATTACTATATGCTGCACAACATAGGAATTCTACTAGAAATTCTGCTAGAACTGGAGTAACCCTCATGCATTAAACGAAATCAATCATACTTCAGGCACGAAAGGCGTTATCTTAAATAAAATTTTTGACGATTTAAAAAAAGAAGAAAATAATGGAATTAAATAATTCATAGATATCTCATAAATTGCATACAACACATCATATTACTTAAAATTTCACTTAAAGTAGTGTATTATATAATGTCAAAATAACGATATACTGTAGTACGTTATTGATCTCTTTAAAATAGCGGAACAAAATAAAACATTAATATTACAGGATTTAAGAGATATTTTATAGCGTGAATAATAACGGAATGAAGAATATAATGATTTTTACGTATTACGGGCTTCACAAATACATAGTTTGTATTATGTCTAGTACTGATTTTGCAGGTTATTGGTTATAGTTTAAGTTATGTTAGACTTGTAAAAATTTTAAGAAGATAATCTAAATGTAGTGATTTATGTTACACAAGAAATTTAATTATTTTAAAGATTTCAAAAGTTCATTCGATAATATATTATAGATGTTTGCAAATTATCCAAAATAAAATAAAGATGGTTAATATATATATATATATATATATATATATATATATATATATATATATATATATATATATATATATATATATATATATATATATATGTGTGTGTGTGTGTGTGTGTGTGTGTGTGTGTGTGTGTGTATTAAAAACTTGGCAAGTTTTGAATACAGATTATTACTACATTCTCGTATAAACTAAATACAATATCTTCCATTCGGATTAATTATGCTAACTATATTGTTAACGTTACTAAACTGCCAATAAATTTAACAAGATATCTTTGAGAGATTATTAGATCCTTAAAGTTTTGGAATACATGCTAATTTAGATTACGTTGATTCGGGTTCTCTCAACACTATAAATGATGTTTAAATAAAGATTATATTTTTCACAGTTCAGTGACACAAGGAGTCACCAGGCGATGTCACCATTTATGCTTATTAAAAGTTTGTATCCTGAACTGTCCAATCAAAAGTAGTAGTCTTGTATAGTTTCTTGATTATTTCCTCTTATTACATCCGGGGCCTCCGGTAAATAATGAAGGTGGTTTAGTGCGCTAGCATTACATACCACAGACATCTCACCTCTATCCACGTTGGTTTGAGTCACGGCTCGGCCAATGTTGAGATATGAGTAAACTTGCCAGTAAATTTATGTGGGTCGATGGTTTTTCTCTTGGTTCTTCGTCCACCAAATATACTTGCCGCATCATGTCATGCGCTGAAAAATGGTTTGAAAACCCTACAAACAAACCATTCATGTATCCCAAGGTAAAAACAAATTAGACTTAAATCCCGTTTGTCACTATTTCTTCTTCTTAAACGCAGTTCAGTTGATTTCCTACTTGGGTCACCGCACTCGTCTGCAAAACGTTATTGATTAAGACGGCGCTGCGTCCTGGTTTGCAATACTCATCAAGTACATAGTAAGGTGTTGATAAATGACTTTTTTGGAAAGGTACCCAATTCCAACACTAGAAGTAAGTAATGTGATAACGAATAAAACAACGCATTGTTTTCGTTTCCTACTCAAAATGATTCTCAGAGACTGAGAGTGAATATTGTGAATCAATATCCAACACACCACACAATAGACTAGACAAGAATATAATGTTTATTCAACTTCAAAGACACATGAGCATGGCCTTAATGTGAACAGTGTTACAGTGTTAACATAATGTATTTATACAATAAATGCATTTACTTGTATTTACATATCTACAAAAAAGTTATCAAGAATCAGTCAAAGACAGAATTGATCAATATTTATTTTATCTATTAAGTTCATTGAACATCAACTGTAAGTATTTATTTTAATGATGTAATATTTTGACTTAAAATATGAAATATGAAAGATTAAAATGTGTGAAATCTTGGACGAAGTCCAAGTTACCGTTATATATATATATATATATATATATATATATATATATATATATATATATATATATATATATATATATATATATATATATATATATATATATATATATATATATATATATATGTGTGTGTTACGATATATATATATATATATATATATATATATATATATATATATATATATATATATATATATATATATATATAAAGAATACAAATCATATGGCGAATAACAACCCTCTCAAGCGTACTGGATCCACCAAAGGATCACGTTTGTCAGGGATTAATTAAAATAGATGCAATAAACTGACGACGAACAGTACGAAACTAGTAACTAACTAGCCTAAGCGCTTTCGACTCTTAATGAGTCCTCTTCAAAGGCAAATACAAAACATAGTTACGACAAACAAATAAACACAAAAACGTTGCGTTTGTAAACCTCTACATTTCTATCTTCACATGTGCTAAAACTATAAATACAACCAGCTTGTATAGACTAGTTGCGAAACCGAAAACGTTGTACAATTCCCTAAAAGTCTACAAGCCAAAGCGACATCTATTTTTACTTTGTGTACATATGTAACGCTGATTATATCCCAAACCATTATACTTTGAAACAAAGTACAGAAAAAGTGGCCAGATCGAAATTTTTAAAATCACACTTTTTTTGATGTAAGTTGGTAGTTGTAAAAATTAATAGGCGCCTAATTTTACTTGATCTGCAGTGGTTGGTTCATTGCTTCTGGCAAGAATAAAAGAGGGAAGCAATTGCTTAAAACTTAAATCGTACCACTTAACAAACATTTGCCAAATTTAGTTAACCCTTTCCCCAAAAGCATATGCTGACGTCAATTAATTTCAATAAAATTAAGCGGTTACTTTTTGACGCTGTAAGAATAACGATCATCCATGTTTAGCTATGTCCAAACATTAGAATACTCAATGACATGAATATTCCAAACAAAATTTTGAAACCTGGGCATTTTTTTCTGACTGCGGACACCAACCTATTATGCACATCTATATTATCTGAGTTAACTTTTATGATCCTAGATTGTAAGGGTTATTTAGTAAATAAAAATTAAATAGCTAATTTTATTTATGATTGTGAATATGTACTTTAAAAGTTAATTTTACATGCTAAACATGTTTCCGCGGCCCTTTGACTATGGAAGGCATAGAAGTTTTATTATTGACGACTTTGATCAGATTTGAGTTCATGTCATGTCAAAGATATTCTACGCCACCTGATTTTTTATTTGTTTTTTGCTAAAGGACCTGACCATGTTGACAAGTTGGATCTGGAAATTAATATTTGACCTTGATCGTGGTTGTGAAATTGTTTCTAAAGTGTCTTTATAAGAATAACCGGTATAGAACCAAATATCCGGTTATAGAACCAAATAACCGGTATAGAACCGAATAACCGGTATAGAACCAAATATCCGGTTATAAGAATAACCGGCATAGAACCAAATATCCGGGATATAATCTGCGTTACATATGTACACAAAGTAAAAATAGATGTCGCTTTGGCTTGTAGACTTTTAGGGACTTGTACAACGTTTTCGGTTTCCGCAACTAGTCTATACAAGCTGGTTGTATTTATAGTTTTAGCACATGTGAAGATAGAAATGTAGAGGTTTACAAACGCAACGTTTTTGTGTTTATTTGTTTGTCGTAACTATGTTTTGTATTTGCCTTTGAAGAGGACTCATTAAGAGTCGAAAGCGCTTAGGCTAGTTAGTTACTAGTTTCGTACTGTTCGTCGTCAGTTTATTGCATCTATATATATATATATATATATATATATATATATATATATATATATATATATATATATATATATATATATATATATATATATATATATATATATATATATATATATATATATATATATATATTACGTAACACACACATACACACGATTATTCTTGCTGCGCCAAAAGCAGTATAAATGCAAAGAGTAATATTATGAATTGAGATGATATCAAGATGTTATTTGACAAGATACAAAACTTATAGTTGTGGTAAGACCCAGTGAATAATCTAATTTTGTATCAAAAGAAATAGTTTAAACAAATTGGACCCCTGTGAGTCTGATGGGATTAATGTGTTTCTGCTGGGATAATTCAAACAGTGAGTTAGGACACATTATTTCCATAAGGCCAGATAAGAACAAATACTGCCGCATTGATCTAGTGAAATGAATTTACACTCCCCACAAATACGTTAACTTTTTAATGTATTCTAAACTAATATGCAGAATGTAGATTAGATGTTAATTATCGATTATATTCACTTATATGTCAGAATCAACCGAAAAATAAACATAGACCTTAATATACCGTCGCATGATGCGCCGTCCGATCAGAGTCTATGTCGTTATTGCCTCTGATTAGGCAGGGCAAATTGCATGTATTCATATGGGTGATCGTAAATCTGGATATTAGCAGTTTGCAGTGCGTTCGACTCATAAGCGAACGGTATATAAGATTCTCTTAGGGCGGAATAAAGCTGATGGATTTGAGAGAACTGATCAGTGTATTATAGTGAGAGCAAGTGAATGAAATTTATTGAAAAGTCAGGATGGTTTATTTAGGAATGCATATTACTATCATGCACGGACTTCTGCTGATCCTTACAGCTTCACTTTCCGCTGTTTATCCAAATGATTCGGGATTGTCTCCACAACGATTCGCTCTCGAAGGAAGCACTGTTCAGTTTTGGTCTTGCTTTTTTGTTCTTATTTATTTATTTTATTATTTTACTATTTTTTTTTATTTTTTCATTTTCTTTTCTTTATCAATATTTTCTCAATTTACATTGCTTATTACAGGTAAACTGACTATTTCTCGTTTTAACTTCTATTTATTCTTCTTATTTACCTACTCCATGGTTGTTCATCCTCCAAATTTATATAATTTTACTAAATGCCAATGTTTATCCAAGGGACTCGGCTATTAAAATATTTTCTTATTAAAATTTAATATTATATGCTATATATTCGATCTATATTTACAATTTTTTGTATGGTAAAAGGAGAAGAACATTATAAGTCATTTGCTTTCGTTTTAATCCTTTACCTTTTAAATAACACCTTTCTTAATCTTTTTTTAATCTTCAATTACACATTTGTGACATAAAATATGTTTAAACTAAGACACATAAACAAAATTACAACTATCCAAACCATTATACTTTGAAACAAAGTACAGAAAAAGTGGCCAGATCTAAATTTTTAAAATCACACTTTTTTTGATGTAAGTTGGTAGTTGTAAAAATTAATAGGCGCCTAATTTTACTTGATCTGCAGTGGTTGGTTCTTTGCTTCTGGCAAGAATAAAAGAGGGAAGCAATTGCTTAAAACTTAAATCGTACCACTTAACAAACATTTGCCAAATTTAGTTAACCCTTTCCCCAAAAGCATATGCTGACGTCAATTAATTTCAATAAAATTAAGCGGTTACTTTTTGACGCTGTAAGAATAACGATCATCCATGTTTAGCAATGTCCAAACATTAGAATACTCAATGACATGAATATTCCAAACAAAATTTTGAAACCTGGGCATTTTTTTCTGACTGCGGACACCAACCTATTTTGCACATCTATATTATCTGAGTTAACTTTTATGATCATAGATTGTAAGGGTTATTTAGTAAATAAAAATTAAATAGCTAATTTTATTTATGATTGTGAATATGTACTTTAAAAGTTAATTTTACATGCTAAACATGTTTCCGCGGCCCTTTGACTATGGAAGGCATAGAAGTTTTATTATTGACGACTTTGATCAGATTTGAGTTCATGTCATGTCAAAGATATTCTACGCCACCTGATTTTTTATTTGTTTTTTGCTAAAGGACCTGACCATGTTGACAAGTTGGATCTGGAAATTAATATTTGACCTTGATCGTGGTTGTGAAATTGTTTCTAAAGTGTCTTTATATATATATATATATATATATATATATATATATATATATATATATATATATATATATATATATATATATATATATATATATATATATATATATATATATATATATATATATATATATATAACATATGTTAACCTGAGATTAAATTATTTATATCTTAAACATCAACCATAGTGAAATCGGGTTTAGTTGTGTTCGGTTATAATTTGAGAGCATTTATTTATTTTAGGTATTCAATTGGATTACGATATGCTCATACATTTTAAGATTAAATAAATATTCCTGAATTAATGCTAATTCATTTAGATACTTTTGGGATAATATTACTGTGATAATCAAGACTGTTGACACATCAAGCTATTCCAGACAACATTTCAGCACAGTATATTGAAATTTATTCGGAACACAGTTGGAACTCTTGAAATACTTGATACTTTAGGACTTGTAATAAAACTTTTAGAACTATTAAAATCTCATTCACCATACTGAAAGGTATTTTTAATTGTTCAAATGGCATTCTAGTGAAACAAGTATTTTTATTGAATTTTACAAAACTTGTTGGTTTTCACTCTTTTCCTTTGCTTAGGTTAAGATCATAGAGTAGTAACAGCTCCAAAATATTAAATTTTACAGTAATTTCTATCTTTATGTTCTATTCTATTCTATTCTATTCTATTCTATTCTATTCTATTCTATTCTATTCTATTCTATAGCATTTACTTCATATCATTTCCATAATGCTTATTTATATCCAAAGCATGTTCATAAGCATCAAACGTGGCAAAGCATAATGCCCCATTTACTTTGTCAACTTATATAACAGTTGAATTAATTATTTAGTTTTAGAAAAAATTTTATGCTTGAATTTAGAATACACATGCTATCCAATTGCACACAATTCAATTTTTCACCAGAAGAAAAGTGGGACAAAACTGGTTCACAGCTGCATGTCCTCATTCCTCAGTTGAGACTTTAAATAATAATGACGAACATTTGGCAGGAAAAAGTTTCATAAATACTACAATCACTTACTTTTAAATCTCAAGATGTTTTATCAGAAGTAATTTTCTCAACTATTAGTTTTCTTTAATATTTTTAAGGTTATTACATCTGCATTTATTTTTGCATCTCTTTTTCTATCTCAGCCTCAAACAAAATATTGATATTGTCTGAAGTATTGAAATAGTGATAATGTACAATTTCAATTTTTGAGGAAAAATATTTGAGAAATTGAGTGAAACTTGGCCATCTCTTCATGAATATCCTCAACTTAAGTGCTCACACAAATGGAGCAATTACTTTTATAATATGTCATTATGTTTGTTAAAATGTTACAAAATGAACATATTTAAAAGACATTTGTATATCAATGTATTGCAACCTTGAAATATCTTGTATTTCAATTAGTCTGTTGATTGTAAACTTTCAAACTTTAAATTTCAGTTTGCACTAAATTTTAAGGTGTGTTGTGAGCATGGGAGGTGTTTTGTGAGTATGGCAGGTGGTTCCATATTCCCTTTAACTTTTGGTGCATGAAATTCGTGCTCAGAACCAAAAAAATCAGGTATTATATTTACTGCACATCTGTCATGGAAACCAAGTTTTAAAAAATCTGAATGTGATTCTAGTTATTGATCATAAGAGTTTGGTTATAAGTCTTATTTGTAAAAAAAAAGATTGTTACAACATTTTGAGCTTGAGTTTCAATGCTCCAACAATGTTTGGAGTATATGGGGCCTGGGTCAACACTGTTTACAGCAGATCACAGCACACATGGGTAAATATGGTATTGATATTTACAGAGGACTGGAAGAAACTGGAAGGAAGATTTAGTGGGATTGGCACATTTTGTATTTGGAATAATCTGAACATCAGTGATCCTCAGATTTGGCATAGTAGAGACAAAGGAGCCATTGTAGCTGTCACAAAGTACACTAGCAGAATTCAGCTCATCAACTTCTTGTATAGAGTTGTTAAGGGTTAAGTAATTGAGGTATGTATTCATTTTGTAACTTGCTGCTCCAATTTGTATGTTTGATGCTGACCTTCAGTGATTATGTTTGTGTCACTAATGTCACCTAGCTGGAGAAATATATTACTCAAGTGTATTTTTTATTCAGTGATGAAAATAAGTATATCTGATTAATTATTCTGTCTACTCTGATTATGGTTTCCTTGGATACTCCATTGTATGGCTATTCAGAGAGAGAGAGAGAAGTGGTTAAGTAAAAAGTCCCACAGGCCATGTAGGCATTCATTAATGACTATTTCAGTAATGGGTGTCATTTTAGAATTTGATTATATGTTCTTTTATATGGGGACTATACATTTTATTTCAAATCTCTTAAATATTCCTTGGAAGGTAATTATATGTTTGCCCAAATAATCAAAATACAATGACGTTTTTTGAACAAGGTCAACATAAAGGTGTGGTCGAGTACAAACCAGATTGAATGTCACAATGAAAGTTGTGCATGTTGAATAAAATTTGTTGTACCCTATTAATTGTTATGTCCTCCTTTCTTTACCCTGTTTAGTGTTTGGCTATATTTATAAAATTCCATAGCAATAAATTTTCATCTGGAAGTTTTTTTTTATCACAGTTAATGTTTTGAGCATTCAGCAGTCAGGTTTGAATAGATTCTGTTTAAACTATAATAGTATTCAATTTTAAAACAACAATGTAGGCACATTTACTCATGAGTAAGTGTTCCTACATGATAATGTTGATGTACAACTTAGCTGCAGTTTCTTTTACATTTCTTGGCTTTAAACAATGTGTTTTATGGCTGCAGTTTCTTTTACATTTCTTGGCTTTAAACAATGCGTTTTATGGCCGCAGTTTCTTTTACATTTCTTGGCTTTAAACAATGTGTTTTATGACTGCAGTTTCTTTTACATTTCTTGGCTTTAAACAATGTGTTTTATGGCCACAGTTTCTTTTACATTTCTTTGCTTTAATCAATGTGTTTGATGCAAAAGCAAAATAAATATATGGAATAATTTGTAATATATGTAACATATATGTAAATTTGCCATTTTGTGTTTTAGGATCCATTTTTTTTATATATGACATAAGTGATATTTAGCCATAAGCCAGATTATTCCTGACAAAATCTTTACCCATAGTCATACTAAAATACTTTTAAATAATTTATAGGACATGTAAAAGATTAAGATCAGTTCAAAATCTTTTTAGGGGATTTGACTGGTGCAAGCACAAGAAAGTTTTGTAAAATTAATGGTAAATGTTTTTATTCACAGGCCCAGCATACCTGTCAACCTGTTAAAAGTCAAGTAGGGAGATTAAATGAAAAAAGGGAGATTGGAAGCTAAAATCAGGAGGTTTTTCAAAGCATTTTTAGGCCTTTTTTAAACTAAATATTGATAGATCTTCTGGGTCTAATATGCATTAAATTCTCAAAGCACTGTTGTTTCTCCCTGTGACACACCTTATTTTCTCCCAGGATGTGCCCTCTTTTAATATTCTGATCAGCTATGGCCAGATTGCAAAATAGCTAAATGTTAGATTTTAGTAAACAAACAAGAAAGCTAGCATCTCTAATTAACAGTTAATCCTTATCATTGCAATTTTCTGGTCAAAATTACTGGTCCTCTGACATAATTTGAAGAATGTTCTATAGTGCATGTTATGTAAGCACTAGCAATTGATTGACCAGTAAACAATGCCCTGTTTTGTTGTAATTAGTGGTACTTAAATATGCAATCTCAAGCTGTGTACCAACTTATTTTCCCACGTTTTAATCACTTTTTTTATTCTCAACAAGAAAGGCATTTAACATTGTTTACTAAAAAACATTTATTCTGAATAATTTTTTGAGGGTACATTTGCTGTGTGGTATGTTTCTTGATTCCTTCTTTTAATTTAATGATGGTAATTAACATTTATATATATGGTACAGAAATGCCAGGTGTTCACTCATGTAAATTTCTTTGGTGAGAATGGAGATGCTACAGCATTACAGTGATCATTCTTGGGATTGAAAAGAATTGCTGACTATTTTATTCTTGTGGTTTATTGCTTGTTGAGGTTTATTTCTAATTTGGTATTGTTTTAAGGTTAGAAACATTGATAAATAAACTTGAATAATGTTTAAATTTAACATTCTATTTACTGAAGAAAAGTATAGTAATTGGGAGTTCTTTGTAAAAATCGGGAGATAATATGAAATCAGAAGGTAGGTGTGGAACAATCACAAAAATTGGGAGGTTTTTTTTCTCATGCCTGGAGAGTTGACAGGTATGCAGGCAAAGCCCTCAATCAATCCACAAATCAAATTTTTTCTTTTTCAATATTAATACCAACTACATGTATATATTTCACCATGCGGTACATAGTAAGAAATATTTCTGTGAGTGGTAAAGCCTCCAGTTAAAATGTATCAGTGATTTTTTTCTCCACAAGATTACAAAAAGTGCTGCTTGAACATGCAGTATGGCTGAAAGCTAATGCAGTTTCCAGTTTTCAAATAAATGTTCATTTTTCTTACTGCAACTTTTGCATAATCAAGTGTTACAGTGACTGGTGGGAAATCTTGTATTTTATTTTCACATTCAAAAATATAAGGATATATTTTTCACAGTTGAAAATATAGAAAGGAAACAATATGAAAAATATTTCATCAGTAATTTTATAAATTTCACACTTATGTGTATACTAAACATTGAAATTTTGTTTATTGTTATGTGTCATGCAGTTGATTGATCCAGACTTTAGTTACCTGAAGCTCCTGGCTGTCCATAGCTTTAGGGTATGTTTGAAATCTCCCAGTGATCCTGAGACTAAAGAAGGACTACTTGAAGGATTACTGAATGTGGATGGTGAAATACATCACCTGGGAGCAACTGAATTTGAAGCCAGGTAAAAAAATTTTTATCAAATTTAAAATGTAGGTGAGATTTTTACAGCGTATACATTCTGGAGGTATGCATGAGTCAGAGATACACAATCAGAACTCAACTGCTCCATCACTCCAATTTGGTCTGCATGAGGGATGGGATTGTCCAATAGTGTGTTTGATTTTCTTATGTTTGTGGAGTTTTCATTCTGCATACTTTATTAGTTTTGATGAATATGCTGGTTTATACTGTATATGAAGTCAGTATATGGAATCTTTAATTTGGAAATGGTTGTAATAGAGACCAACTTCTGCCCTTTAAACCTTGTCTACCAAATATGCAATGATGACTGCTTATTAACAATGTTATGACATCTATCACAATAAACACAATTTTCTATATTAGATTAGAAACAAGATTGGTCTTATGTTCAACTGATAATTAGAATCCATTGTATCTACATAACCCAAGTACAGTCTAATCTCTTTAATTCAACTTTTGTTGACTGGTTATCCATCTGTTGCATCTAGGTCGTGTTAATAATAAAAACAATTTTTGAAAGATAATTCAAACTTTAATAAATATACTGAAACTTTTTTCAAGAATTTAGTAAATTCAATGTAATTAAAATATATCGTAGTTTGCTAAATTGAAATATAGCTAATGTGAATTTTGATTTTAATAAATTTTCACAGTATCACATACCTATATCAAATAAACAAAACATATACAGTCAGATTTGTCTAAAGTAGACACCCATTAAAAAGAGCCAAACTTTACATAGATGACCAATGTTGTTTCACATTTCAGACTTGATTTTGAAAAAAAAAACACACAAGAGCTGTATCCTGCTCACTTTAATCCATCCTATAAATTGAACCATCACTGACTTATAAAGAGAAATCACTGATCTTTGTTTTGTGATCAGTGACAAAATATTAAGTAAGTTTTATATATGACTGTGAAACAGTAGACTGACATTTTGTTTTGCCAAGGTATATACTTATTCTTTGAAAAAGCTGTTGACACTTCAAACAATATCTGGATAAACTTGAGTTGCTTAACTAGCTTTGATCAAACAACAGTCAGCTAATGTAAGAGGCCTGTGGAGTGAAAAGAGATTTGATGTAGCTATTGTTAATGACGCTTGAACTGAAATTTCGCCTGCCTTTACATACAAGATTTTTCAGTATTGAATGACCACTGCCAATAATGAGAAGGGATGTTATTTGTATCTCTTCTGAAAGATGAACTTTTTTCATCAGTGGCAATTTTGATTCACAGAATAATATATACCAAGGTATCAAACTCTACCTATCATACCAACAGACAAGTGATTCCCATTTATATAGCAACATGATTACTTTTACCACTATCTTGTAAATGAATTGCTTTGATTAAAACTGCCTCACTTTCCAACTTGACATATTGATATCTTTTAGTTACTCTGACAGTTTGACAAATACAAGTGAAAAAAGAAATATTTGCATTTTGATTGATGTAATATGCTTTAATCTTAACAATGCTTATTTCATGAAGCAAACGTTTGGTTTGCACACACAGAGCAATCAATGTTAGTACACTGTAGTTAACTTTAAAAGCAGTGAGAAACCATGATTTGAGTAGGAAATACCTGGTCATTGACAGGAGAACACAGGTGACTGTTATATACTTGACTTTCTTATAGGAAATTTGCCAGATGGAAATTAGAATGACCTTGATACCAAGTAATTGTCACATGATGCTCACCATTCAGACTGGTTTTACTCTATGTGTGACTGCAGGATTCATATCATGGTGTTTCTAATGGCAACAGTTTACTCCAGCATAACATGACAGTCCTGACTTTATATTTCAGATGCCGACCTGGTTTGGTTCAACTGTATCACTGCATACCATCAGATAACAAGAAAGGAGCATCTTAAATCACACAAATTTACTGTGTCTGAATCATTCATTAAAATGTGATTATTGTTTCTTCAGTAATAAAGACACTGTAAATCATGCCTTGAAATAATCCCTCTTCTGCCAATAAAAAGTGGTCCCTCTCAAGACAAGGTGGTCTCTCGTAACAGGTTTGTTGGAAAATGAATGGTTTCCAAGGTCAGAATTAAGGACAGTTTACCTATAATCACTGTAAATGTATTATATTCTTTATTCATAATTATTGTTAAAATATTGCAAGCATTCATCTGAAATTAATTTTGTATAATGATAAAGATATACAACATGAAAAATACCTTTATTTGAAAATCACATGAATATATGAATTGCAAAGAGAACTAAGGTGATATTCTTACAGTGTCAGAATTTTCTATTTTAATGGTACAGCCATGGTGTTACCATTCTTTGGGGAAATATGGAATCCATAAAACAATTCTTATTTACTTGTATAAAAGATGAAGACAAAGACCTTGTTCATCCCAGACATTATGGATTAACTCCTAAGACAAATGGTGTATTCAACCACTACATCAAAGCCCTTTAAAAGATTTTTCAGTATGACACTATCAGTGCTAGTTTTCACACAAATAAAGAAACAATACAAATCTTTGAAGTGACTATGTATAATCATAACTATCCCCATTGAAGAAAGAATGGTTATGAATGTTATTCACATGACTTTAACTCTACAATGGCAGTTAGTGATGTGTTTTTGGGTCTGGTTTGCAGTCTTTAATAAAAGACACTACTTGCATAACCAATAAAGTTGGGGAAGCTGGTAGCCAACCTAATTTTTAAAATATTTTTGTAACTTTATTTTTTAAGTGTAACCAAGACAGTTACAATGGATTAAATAAAGGTCATTGATGTTTATCTTTGTTCTCATGAAACAGTTATTCATAGCAGTGTTATTTAGAATATGCAGTTTTATTTTCCTTCTCTGGAGAAAATAGTTTTTTCTACCATAAGTAGTGCTATGTACATGTATATTAAAAATGATCAACAATTTTTATTTGAAAACTATTTTTTAACCATGGAGGATAAAGTTACACAGTAAACTCTTCCATTCAATAGCTTTGTTACCTGAATATATAGCTGTATCTAATTGTTACCATGTTACCAGCTTACACCCTGAGTACTGTATCAGCACACCAGGGTTTGACATCATAAAGGGAGTTAGAGCTTAGATTAGTATGTGCCAGAAGATCTGTATTCATGCTGTTATACACCAGAAAAATTGTATTCATTTGGTGGGAGTTGTATACCAGAATGATCAGTGGCTGCATTGTATTCATTTTGGTAGGTGATATAAGCCAGAATGATTATTGGCTACTTGTATTCATTTAGGTGGGAGTTATACACCAGAATGATCAGTGGCTACTTGTAGTCATTTAGGTGGGAGTTATACACCAGAATGATCAGTGGCTACTTGTAGTCATTTAGGTGGGAGTTATACACCAGAATGATCAGTGGCTACTTGTAGTCATTTAGGTGGGAGTTATACAACAGAATGATCAGTGGCTACTTGTAGTCATTTAGGTGGGAGTTATACACCAGAATGATCAGTGGCTACTTGTAGTCATTTAGGTGGGAGTTATACAACAGAATGATCAGTGGCTACTTGTAGTCATTTGGCTGGGAGTTGTACACTGAATGCTCAGTGGCTACATTGTATTCATTTGGGTGGGATTTGTACACCAAAATGATCAGTGGCTACATTGTATTGATTTGGGTGGGATATGTACACCAGAATGATCAGTGGCTACTTTATATTCATTTGGCTGGGAGTTGTACACCAGAATTATTGGTATCTGTAATTTATTCAGTTGGATGAGTGTTATACACAATAAAGATTTGTCTCTACAGTTTATTCATTTACATGGAGTTGCACACCAGAAGAAAAAAAATCACCATCAGGACTGTACTCATTTGGTGGGATTTTGTAGCACATATGCAATCAGTGTGTACAGTGTTTTTAGTCTGGTGAGATATATACACCAGAAAGATCTAAGTTTACAGCATATACATTCTGTTTGAGAGCTATACACCAGAAAGATCAGTATCTAAAATGTATATTCAGTCAAGAGAAAGTTATACACCAAAAAATACAGTATGTGCTTGGATTTACATTTTTAAATCTCTTCCTAACCAGGTTAGTAAATAAAAATCTCTCTCTTTTTGTCACAATACTACATGCTTACCAAAACTTTTGGATTTAAACATTTCTTGGTTTGTGACATTTCATATTGAAATTGACATTTAATGAAGAATCTTTGTATCTGTCATGTATATCAAATACTGATGCAGCATTGTGGCATAAAGGAAACCATAATTACCTTGAAGTCCTCATAATTTCAAAATGGAATCTTGTTAATATTGTCTTGGTCCAGTTAACAAGTCCAAAATGTATTTAAAAATGTTAAGTTTTGCTGAATTATACTATCTGCAGGAAATAAATTAATAACAGTTTGAAACTTGTATGATAAAGTCCATAATATTGTTGGAAATAGTATCAATAAGCACCAAAGCCAAAAGTCTATTGGTTTCCCTATGACTGAAATAATAAACTGTTGAATGTTATTTTAGTTGCTTAACATCAGCAACAATGTGAAGAAAGAAGGAATGGATGAAGAAAGGAGCACAAGCCTTTCAAATGGGATAGTTAACCAACAAAAACTTAAGAATGCTCTTCTTTGAGTGAAAGCTAACTTGTAGTAATGTGAAAAAGAATGTGATAGATTGTTATGGAACTACCGTAAATGTGATAGATTGTTATGGAACTACCGTAAATGTGATAGATTGTTACTGAACTACCGTAAATGTGATTATAATATGTTGTTGGACAGCAGTTCATATTATGTTCATCTGCCTTAGAAATTACTGATATATTTTTTGACTACCTATTATGAGTTTCTTTGCAAGTAAGTTAATATTTTTGTCAGAATTATTGCTATCTTTATGTATCTTTTATAGTTGAGCATATTTTTTGCTTGCTGTAGCATCTGTCAAAGAAAGATTTCAAATCTCACTATCCATCCATCTGTCTGTTAGTCAGTCTGTTGTCATCGTTACCATAAACCACCAGATTGAAATTCACAAAAGTTTTATACTGATGTTGCACATTTGGTGACCATCTGTAAGTGGGCTGTCATTCTTGGCTTGCAAGCCAGGCACCCCTGGAAGGGAGTAAAATGTCAGTGATAAACAAAATTTCAATTACAGTTACATTTTCAAACATTTCCTGACCAAACTTTATGCATATTATCATAGCAGGAAGATATATATGACAGACTTTGTTTTATAACATCATGGTCAATGTCTGGTGGTGTGTCTGAATATCAGAGAGAAGTTATGAATATGTAGTTAAAGTGTAGTGACTATTATCATAGCAGGAAGATATATATGACAGACTTTGTTTTATGACGTCATGGTCAATGTCTGGTAGTGAGCCTGAATATCAGAGAGGGGTTTGGAATGTGTAGTAAAATTGTAGTGACTTTGGAATGTGTAGTAAAAGTGTAGTGACTTTTATTGTCTAGTCATCAGAATTGTTCTTTAAAAATTATTTTTGCAATTTACTTTTTATAAAAGTTTTTAATAACACTGAATTTTGTGCATGTTAGCATGTAATAAAACCTATTATGTTTAGCAATAATAAATTCAGTATTTTTTTGTACCATCACAAAATCTATGAGTGTTCACTTTGCAAATGCAAATTAATAACAGTAAAAACAATCTGCAACAACATACATTTTATCTTAATGTTAGGACAAAATAAGTAGATTGCATTTTATATTGCTGAATTATTCTTGCTACATTTAAGTTTCAGACCTTTTTTCTGAAAAGAAATTTATGATTGATCTGCATTCCATATTAGCCAGTAAAAATATTGGTTCTTCACAAGAAGTGAAATAATATTCTAACTCTAAAAGAATTCAAAGTGCACTAAAAATTATATGGTCTGTACTTAATCAAGTAATCAAAAAATCTTTATAACTTACTTATGACTACTTAATGCAGTTCTGAGTAAAGAATTATACTACTGTAGTATGGATTATAGTGTATGTTATGTGTTTCTTTTTATACATGATTGTTGACAGTCAGGATCAACCAGTACATAACATTAAATAGCTATTTTTGTTCTCAATTGTGAGTTTGTACCAGAACATTGTGGACTTGTACTTTAGGATGAGGTCATTTCGTTTGGTAAACATGATATTGTGGCATCTTGACCTAGTGATGAGTGTGAAGGAATTACCCCCTGGAAAACTAATTGACCTAATTTCTGATTGGTTATCTGCCTGTTGAGAAGTCAAATATTCTAGAAATAATTATTCAATCCTCATGCTGGTTCTTTAGTTTTTATAAAAGGGATGATTATATAATAATTAGTTATCCTGGCGTCTTAGTGGAGTCATTCCGTTGTATTAAGTTGAGGATTTATGTGTGGATTAATTTCAATTGTTTATTGGAAATACAACATGCTTATACTTTAGGATTTAGTACCCATTTTAAAAAACTCTTGACTTCATTGAAAAGATATTATGGATTATGTCATTGAGATATATCAAGAAATTGGAACATCAACACAATATATTGAACTTCATTCGGATCAGCACTGGGACTCATTTGCAGCACTCAAAATTCTAAGACTTTGTTTTTTCAATTTTTAATATTCTATTGGGGAAATAAATTATTTGTTCAATTATACAAAGCTCGTTGGTTTTCATTATTTTCTGTTACTTATAGTTTAAAACCACAGAGTCCTAACATTCTAAAAATGAATATATTAATATGGTGAAGTTGTAATTCCTAAGACAGGTATTATTTTGTGCCTGGAGTCACCTTTATAGATCACACGAAAATTATGTATATGGCTTTTTATTGGCATATCTGATGGCTACAGTAGTAGAATGCAGCATTGGAATTCCCCTTTATGTATAAGTTGGAGGGCATTTTTTATGAATTGCCTTATAGAAATGAATCTAACTAAATTAATAAACATGGACGTAGTACTGTAGGTCTATATTATTTTTCAAGAGCAACTTTTGGAATGCATTATATCGATATATCACCCTAAGTTAACTGGTTCTAGGTCTCATATGACTTTAAAAGAGTAACAATATTGTTCAATTATAGGTTTTCTTTTATTGTAGTTTCTACTTCTATTTTGTCAAAACTTTAAACTACTTTTACAAATGCAATGGATTCATGTAGCTTTGATTCAGTTTACCTTTTGGCATGATAAACAATATTGTAGTTAAAAGTACATATTAAAGTATAACCATTATGAAAGACCAATGCTAATGCCTTACAATACTGTCGTGTCTAGACAAGTGGTCTCCTTTGATAAGTCATAACATTGAAAAATCAATAAATCCATGCATTGAAAACTTAGCCTCTCACTTTTTGTGACCTGTCAATGCAATGAAATCTCAGTACAGGTTATACCGTAATAGTTATAATTATTTATGTACAGGAATTTTATTAAACAACAAATATGTATAGTGTTTGTCTTCCTATTCCATGATGTATTGTCTCTATATGCAATACACTAATGCACAACACCAATGTTGCATAACACACACACACATACATATATATATATATATATATATATATATATATATATATATATATATATATATATATATATATATATATATATATATATATAAACATCATCAAGTCATATTTTGTACAATTTCTTGCAAAATATACACATTAATGTAAATAAAAATTGTACTTCATTAGCCTATTTTATCAAATGTAAAAACTTATTCGACCCTTCTCTGAATCCAAGTCCATCATGTAATATCTCCTACACTCAGTTAAGTGAAGATGTTGATCTGAGGACAATTAGACAATAATATGATATGCATTTTTTGAACACAAAAACTTATTCCAGAATGTAACCAAAGGGTTTCTGAAATATATGTGATTATGTAGGGCAAATTCAATGGAAAAGCAAGCACATATAGTTATATGCTAGAACAGAAACTGGTTCAAAGGTATACAAACCAGGAGAGGAAATAACTTTAAAACTAGAAAATGTTTCACAAAACAAGGCAAAAAGAATTAACATGAGATCGTATTTGTACAAATAAAACTGCCTGGGTAAGACCAGACAAAGCTTAACGTCCAAATTTGCAATTAACCATTTCTTGCAAAAGGATTGCTGTTATGTATATTTAATTTGCATTGTTTGTTTATCAGCATTTTTATTTCATTTATGTTATTGGTAATATATATATATATATATATATATATATATATATATATATATATATATATATATATATATATATATATATATATATATATATATATATATATATATATATATATATATATATATATTGAATCTGATTGCAAGAATGATACATTTTCTTGTTGTGGTAAGCATTTCCGGTAGTGTGTGAAAATACAATTCTCACAAAACAGGAGTATGATTCAAATTAATAAAGACAAATTATTAAATAATCAGGTAAGACGTATAAGCATTGCATTGGCATACTTTAGAATAAAGTACTTCGTTAAGTTTTGTTGGATGTTGCGATTTTCATATATATGGATATTAATCCAAACTGGGTAAAATAGTTATCGTTGTACAGTTAAGTTAAGCAATGACAAGGTGTGCATTAGAAAGGAAATACACAGAGGCAATTTAATGTGGCTGGTTGTCTACATAAAGAGAAATAGTTGATCAAAGTCTTACATTTTGTACATTTTCCCTTGAACCCATTATTAGGATACCAAGAAAGTGGTTAGTGATATAAACTCAGATTCAAAAATTAACAAAGTAAAGAAAACTAAATAACAATTGTGGTAGAATAGATAGTTCAGCATGTACCGAAAGACACAGAAGAAGAAAATATCAATATTCGTGACTCTTTATTTTGGGAATTATCATAATATTTGGGAAAAAAATTGTCATGATTAATAATTTTGCCAAAATACATTGAGAATTGTTATATCTTCATCATAAAATGCTGCCTAAGGCCAATACAGGTCTTTCCAGTATATAAAGAAAACAACTCATATTCATTTTCTCCACGTTGTATAAAAGAAAATCCACTTTTCCAGTATTCAGATGCCTTTCATTTTCACTGCATTCAGACTCCATATTACTTTACACTCATCAATTTCTGTGGAAAAAAAAGCTATGCATGTTTCGAAAATTACAGGAAAAAAAGGTATGGATGTTTCGAAAATTACAGGAAAAAAAGGTATGGATGTTTCGAAAATTACAGGTTATTGTTTCGCTCACTCGCCGTTAAATGCTGCCGGATGCCTAAAGAAATTGGACATCTATATTGCCATACTTTGTAGCCATTTCTTCAGTATCCTATCCCCACTCTCCTATACTGAATTGTGTATTACCGATGAAATACCGACGCATGAGCTTAGGGTAAGTTTAAAGGAAGTCTGGGTTTATGATAGCATTAATAACTTAAATTACTTTCATCACTCGCTAATGTCAGTCATGTAATAACACTAAATCTTAGCGTAAGTAAATAAATCCAGTTTTATATACCCTACTATGATAAAATAATTAAATCTATTAGCTATATAGTTGTATATTGTAAGAATTTCTTCGACCGAGGTACAGAAAGAAACAAGAGAAAACTAGTCTCTAGTGAAGGTTATACAGATACGGTAAAGAGAAAGAACAAAGGAACTTAAGAATAGCGTTGCAGCATCTACAACAATAACTGCCTGTATTGTCGTTTATGAAAATGTAATAACATATGTAACCAGAACATGAATCCTAAGCGGATCTTCACGTAGGAAAGTGGAAATCTGATTTGAATCAGCTATTTATTACATATATTGTTTTGGCGAACTGGTAAATAAAGGACGACACGATAATAATACATAAACATTATAATCTGCAAACTTGTGTTCTAAATGATTTCTAATCTGTTCTAAACTTCGCTATACAATGCCTAATACGAAATTTGTAGTTTTACATTGCAACTCGACTAACTACCATAAACCTTTAATGTTTTATTTATACATACATTTCTCGAAATAACCATTGCAATCTTCGTTTTATCATTAATTTCGAATTAACCATTGCTAGTGCCAACAGACACCAGTGAAAAGTTGAAAGTGTATTTTTTTAAATCTTTTCTAATTAATAAACTTGCACCAGATCACAATTTTCTGATACATATAACACAAACTGTGATTAACCTGCGAGCCCTCAATGAGCAACACTGTGTACATTGTCTGCCAAATGATTTGGTGAATGATAATCAGATTTATTGCATACTGACAATATTATTATTATTTTATTATACAGAAATAACAACAGATGCAGCTTGCCTAAAGATGTATCTCTATTTCCTTGCCATTTGATATTTTGTCATTTTCTCAAAAAGTATTCACCAGAATTATCATGGATATTTGTATTTAGTACTCCAGTCAGAAATTTCATACAGCGGGTGAGGGTAATCAATTATGTATGCTTCGTACGTTAAAGATATTTTTTATGAGAAGGGGCTTTGTTACGAGTTGCAACATCAAAATAATATTTTCCAAATAATTGCCATTAATTTCGTCACAAATTGTATTTTTATAAAAGAGAATTCACAGTATACAATGCAAGCTTACACTATGGACAGAAGGGCGAATTGTCATGTTACATTATGTAAACGGAGTGATTACTTTATGAATAGCAACATTTCAATGTCAGCAAGTTGTAAGATATAGATTTTCATGACATCTGGAGGAAAACATATCAATACCTTTGTAGACAATAGTTATAACCATATGACTTAATATCAACGGTATCACTTGATCTCGATTTTGATTAATTTCTTGACTTGTGCACTATTCAAGCACAGTCCATACTTACAAAAGGTCGTAAAGATCATGTAGATGTGGAAGTCCTACAAAATGAGTATACCCAGGCATGGTGCCATAATGCTGCAAGAGGTGAATTTGGCAAGTACAGTGCACATGACTTTTCTTTCATTTATTCCCTTTTGGGTACACTTAAACTATATGATTTTTGTTTTGTGTTGTACAGCAAGTTCTCATGGTTTACCCTACATCCGCTACGACATTTCGGTGAGGTAAGAAGGGCAATGAAGAAACTGGAGGAAGTCACTAATATTTGATTAGCAACTGTTTACACAGATAATATTGACATTTCGTCACGTTATGAGCCATGTCCTTTATCCCTCTAACTGAGATTCTCAGTTACTTTTCATATATGTATGAATTAATCCGATGTTGATCGGTGATATCCGTGAGTGAACCGATTTCAGTCGAAAGCTGGAAAACGAAGCTATGCTGGATTGTTTTCAGCTCCAGAATAAGTGTGAAAGCATTCCAATGCAACGGCGAATCACTAATATGCATTCAAGTCTTATTTGTATCTAACTTCTCAGATCTGCTTTAAAAAGAGCTGCCTCTCTTCAATCCTTCTCAAAAAAAAATGTGTGAGCTACGGCATCTAACAATTGAATTTTATTGGGGATAAATATAGAATGTTACGTTTCATTACAACTCCATAGCAGTTTGAGACGTTCTATACAAATAGCAGTTTGAGACGTCCTATACAAAATGTAATATACATTGTCAACTAGTGATCCAGATGTATCTTTTGCTGTTCACAATTTCTTAGCAGTAATGTTTGAAATGTTTTCTTCCATTTGTCTGTCATTATCTACAATTTCATTTCTGATACAAAACTAAAATATCATTTGTAAAATTTTAAATACTTTTTTCCAGAGAACAATTCAAGAGCACAATTTCGAAAGAATTTAACAAACTTCAATTAAACTTGGCACGTATATTATGCAAATAGTCAAACGGAGTTATTTGCTGTTCAGAATTTTAAATATTTGTATGGCTTTTATCTATTTGTCTGATCAGCAAGAGCCTAAAGCAAAACGTGTGATGCCTATCACTTTCTAAATAATTTATAAATATGAAATCTTTGAGACCTCATTCAGTCTTTTAACATAGATTTTGTTGGAGTGAGAGATACAAATAGCTTTGTGTTGTTGTCTTATGTATGGCAATTGGTCGGTTTTTGGTGTAGTCAGGAAATGAAAAGTTCTGATTGTCATAAGAGAAAGATAGTATGGAAGCTAGATAGGACGTATGCATCACATGCCTATTGAATTAATATTTTAGATGCCCTAAAAGTGCACGGCACCTAACAATTTAATTTTATTCGGAAGAAATGTAGAATTTAAATTATAAAATTTTTAGATCAAACATTAAAAACCAAAGTGGTCAGTACCAGATTTTAACAAGAACTCTACTAATTGTGCACTTATCAGCTTAATTGCAAGTGTTAAACAACACTATTTTGTATTCGTTTGGTCAGATTGTAATGATTATAGTTATCGAATTCAGGCGGCTTTCATTTTCCTAATGTCATTACATGCTTTTGACCTTACTAGATCATTAACTATCAGAAAGGATAAAAGCGGCATCAATCAAGGTACATTCCTAATCCCAAACAGGACAATATAAAATATCCAATATTAGTAGGATTGTAATATTTGTATATATTAAGTGTTCCTCTGTTACATAGCCCATTAATATCCTAATGCCCCTCTTTAAATGGAATGACTGAATGCTATAACATGATGAATTTACGTCATGGATCCTAATATTTGGGTCACTATCGTCATGGCTCCTATTAAACTTTATCACTCTGGTCGTGTTTCCTATCATTGGTCACTCTTGTGTCTCCATTTGTTGAGACACCAGTTACTTGGTATAGACATTATTATTTTGCTTTACTTGCATTATGCTAATCATGTCTAAATTGTTCTAACATTTAAAGTTTTCATCAGAAACTGTTTTGAATATTTTGTTTTAACGTAATGGCAAAGTAAGAGCCGTCTAACAGTGTTTCCTTGTTATTATCATATGCGGTGTTTGAAAATCAATGTCAATGTCATAAGTTGATATTCCTGTAATGTTACAGGTATAAATTTATTTTGATGCAAATTCATCTTATTATATCATTCAGTCATTCCTAACATCTTTACTCCACATGTATGACGATTTCTTTTCCATGAAATTTATGCATATATACACATGAATTAGATATATTGTAAATTATGACCTAGCTCAAATAATACTGCATACTTGTCAGCAATTTGTATTAATTAACAGGATATTTCTTGGCGTGAAGAGCATTGGATGGTCCAAAGAAAGTGATAATTTTGTCCCGAGGCAAGGAAATATTTGACGTTTGATATAGCACCCATATTAGCGCGTCTTCCTTAAGATATAAATGATGTTATAATGAACAACGGGGTTGAATGTCAAATGCCTGCATGGCGCTGATTAATACGATTCATAAACTAGCAAATGGACCCTAAGAAGTGAAAATGGCAGCCTTTGGTTTTGCCAGTGATGAGTACAACATTAAGAGAAAGACTGGAATGGTTATAGCATTTAGATAGTGGAATGTAGAGGAGAAGGTTGGTTGGAGGTATTTCGTTTCTTTGCCCTCGCGCTGCGCTGTGAATATGTCCTGAGAAGCTTGCATCTCAAATCCGATCACCGGCTTTACACTGACAGACCATAATTCTGGTAACAATGTAGAAATTTTACTTCTGTGGTGTAAGGTTTGAGAAGTGTCTTTGTCAAATAAATATTCTCTGGTGGCGGTTTTTTTCATGTCTTATCTATTTAATTTATTTAATATTTTATAAAAGAAAATGATATCTTGTATATACATTGTATGCACAGACGAAGAACAAAGTATGATTTTGGTTGATAATTATCGCGTTTTTGAGTGTTAGAGAATGCCAGTGTGGGGTTTTTCTGTTGCAATCCGAGTTTGACCTGTGGCCATTTAAAGGAGTTACAGTAAATCATCCACTAGCATCTTTAACATATTAAATACATAACGGTTGTGCCCATTTTAACACACATTTTAATGAGACATTTCTTAATATGCAGTTGTCTTTGTGTGATGTCAAAGAGTTTCATGGTATCAGAGTTTCAGTAAGGCTGTCAGTGGATAGTTTAAATTACTGTCTCGAAATTCCGTCTTTCAACCATGCGTTGCCTGCATAACTGTATTAAAATGCATAATGCCTCTGGCTCCTTTATAAATGGAATAAAATTTGTATAATACAAGGTCTGTGACACTCTTCTGGTCATTTGATTCAGACTAAATGTTTTACAAACATTGATGAATGATTGCTGCTTAGCATTTGTTTTTAATTTCATTTTTTGATTTCAGTGACTTCCATTTTACCCATGGCACATAATTAACACAGCAACAGTCCATCTCATGTATATGACACTTTATGTTAGTAAAAGCGTGTGAGTGACTTTCTGGTTATGAACAAACAATAGTGATAAAGAAATGGATTCTAGATATAAAGTAATAACTCTTGGCATATATCACGTTTCCAAAACCTGTAAGTGCAATTCAACCCGATCATCGAGCACTTCGGCGACCTAAGTGGTTACAGCGTCCCCCTCAAATGCGGGAGGTTTGTGGGTTCGAACCCCGGCCAAATTATACCAATATCTAACAAAAATGATATAAGTAGCTGCCTCGCTAGGCATTCAGCATTACGTGGTTAGTGTTTGGACTTCAGACTGGTGCCTGAGGGCTCTACATCACAATACACTACCACACTGCACACATCGTAGCGTTATGACCGGAAAATTTATAAAACTACATTAAAAATAAAAATCACACACACTCAGCCCGTTCATCACATATCTTTATTATTGCAAATATCTGCTTAATCAGATATGATTATTTTATGAACAGTGAAAACTTTATGTAAATTTTAAATAACAGAAAAAAGCATTGAACTCATTGAATCGCATTCTTTGCTTCTAATCTTGAAGTATTCATTTTCAAAGATAATATGTCACGACTATTCATAATTCTCTTTAGTAGTAAGCGTATCACATCTACCACCTACTTATTCCTCTTATCTTCGATTTGATGTATGACAATAAAGCTCATGGTAGTATGAAAATAGTCATGAGGCTGCTTCCTCACATCCCTTTACCAGAATAGATAAATATTTTCCAGGTAGAATGTCAGAAGGAAAATTTGTATTATAGCCACACCTGACCTTAATCTTGGAATAGGACTACTTTTGCCCAGATTACAACGAGAGCCAAAGGAAGTAATTTTGTATGTAAACCAATCATAATTTTGTTGTTAGCAAGCTTAATTAATGAAATGGTAAAAAGGTGGAGAAATTGAAAGCATTACAAACTCAATTGTTCATGAAATCCAAAACCAAAGCATAACAGATCAAATCGTGGATAGGTGGTTCTTTCCGTGGATTTTCCAGTTTCTTCCTCCACCATTAATGTATAGCCTTTCGTGTGCTGAAAAATGGTGTTAAGCCCCCGAACAACAACAACAACAACAACAACAGCAATTTGTTTTATTGGACCTGACCTGACCATGCTAGTTACACTACAGATTTTTTTATGGACCTGACTGACTATGCTACTTATACTGTTGTTGTTGTCTTGGACCTGACTGACTATGCTACCTATACTGTAGTTGTTTTCTTGGCCCTGACCTGGCTATGCCAATTATAATATGGTTTGTTTTTCCTGTGTCTGATATTGGCCACATGGCAACTGACACGTGCAAACTGCAAGCATTTATACACATGTTATGAAGCTGTATATAGAAAAGAGGAAAGGTCTGGAAAGTGGTTGTCACATTGTTTATTGTCCTAAACAATAAAAATATAAATGCATGGATTTTCATAATTTTAAACAAAAACAGTTTTGTCTGTCAGAATAATATTTATGAATACTCATTTTCCCCAAGAGGAGGTAGCGGTACAACATTTAGCATGTCAATCTTGCGATCGAAAGAATGAAGTTTAAATACGAATGGGTCAGTCCGGGTTATATTTAGTTCTATCCCATGCCCACACGCCATAAGACTATGATTTTAATAGCAGCTGGTGAAATATCCAAGCTAACTTGCAATAACTGGTAAAGTCATGCTTGACATTTGAAATGCATGAATGACTGCAGTTCATTGAGGTTCTAAATTAGCAGCTGGGGTTGCAAATTTTGACGTGTTGTCACACGAGTAGAGGCGAATGAGTTTTTAGTGGAATGAAGATCTTGTTGGTGTTTTTTTATGGTATACGTTGTCGATATATATAATGGTTTACCTAAAGTTCACTGAAAATTGATCGGGAACCGAAGGAGGTAGCTATAATTTGCCGATGTATCAAACGTCCATATTAGTATCACGTGACCGTTTAAATAAAACAAAATTACAGGACACTCAGTCAACTCATAATTTTTGAAGTTATCAGACAGGAGCAAAAAATTGTTAGTGTCAGACTGGTGCAATGTATCTGTATTGTCAGGCTGGAGCAATGTATCTGTATTGTCAGACTGGAGCAATGTATCTGTATTGTCAGGCTGGAGCAATGTATCTGTATTGTCAGACTGGTGCAATGTATCTGTATTGTCAGGCTGGAGAAGCATATTGGTATTGCCGGACTGAGCAAAAAATATTTCTAATGCATTAGTAACGTTTGATTGGAGTTAATTATTTCTGGTGTCAACATACAGCAATGTAATGTTAGTGTTAAAACGGAGCGTTCCTAGAGTCAAGCTAGAGTGATGACTTGTTAGTATTAAACTAAACAGTGTGTTGCTAGTGTCAGACTACAGCATTGTAACGTTAGTATTAAAACAGTGCGTTGCTAATGTCAAACTACACAAATGCAATGTTAGTATTAAATTAAAAAATCGTGTGTCTCGTGTCAGACAACAAAATTGTAGTGTTAGTATTAAAACGGAGCGTTCCTAATGTAAGACTACCGACATCACTATAAACTGCCACACTGCAGACATCATAGCGATATGACTAAAAAAATTGTTAAAGCTACGTTAAAAATCATAATCACATCACATCATATTCAATTATTACATTGCGTTGCTAGTGTCACGCTACATAAATGTAATGTTAGTATTTAAACAGAGAGTGTTTAGTGTCAGACTACACATATATATCTATATATATATATATATATATATATATATATATATATATATATATATATATATATATATATATATATATATATATATATATATAACGCTAGTATTAAAAACTGCGTTTCTGGTGTCAGACTACACACATGTAATCTTAGTAATAAAGGAGTGCGTTTCTGGTGTCATACTACGTAAATGCAATATTAGCATTAAATTAAAACAGGAAATTGTTAATGTCAGACTACAGCAATGACTTGTTTGTATTAAATTAAAACTGTTTTACTGGTGTCGTACTACATATATGCAATGTTAGTATTAGGTCGAAACAGCGTGTGTCTCTTGTCAGACTACATCAATGTAATGTTAGTCTTTAAACAGTTTGTTTCTGGTGTCACTACAGCAATATAATGTTAATATTAAATTAAATTATCATACTGTATTCATTTCAGTAAGGTAATAACTTGACATTACTGACATCAGAGACTATAAATATTGCATTCTCATCAATGTCCTTAATGAATTTTTAAACAATAAGTATGCATCAGATGTCAACAATGCAATGTGGAACAATATAACAAGCAATCAGCACCAAATGTAGCAAAATTGATATCTGTTTTTGCCACCAAAAGTTAAACGCATCACAATGTACGTTAACGATATTTACTGCTGACACGCGATTGTTCGGATCTTACCTTTCTGTCAATGATGAAATCCAAGATTATCCGAATGCAAACGGCACCTACGGGCCATCAGTATTCCAAAAGTCAAAATCGGCGAACAATTTTGCATTTTCTCCCTATGTCACAAACTAAACAAAGTGTGTCGAGTTGTTTTGAAAATTGGACTATTCTTGATTACGACTGATTTAAGGTGGAAATTAGTAGACGCAATTAGGATAAAGTAGCATGGATGGAACTACCGAGGAGTGCTGTCCGGTGTCTTCCCTTGTGTTATATTGTTACAAGTTAGACTATTTTCTTTGTAACGAACTCATGTGTGGTGTACCAATTGTTGTTGTTGTTTATTTTGCCTGAGCGAGAGACTCCGCCAGATCACTGCATCCATTCCTGTATATTAGCCTGCCCCGTAACCTAAAAGTATTATTTGACACGTTCGGTTCACATCGGCTATTTCTGAGAGAAAAATATGCTGAAGGTATTAACTTGTAAGCTGTGAGTGGGATTTGACAATGCACTTGCCTCTGATCACATTCGTCTAAAATAAATATATGCGTGGACGGTGCGAGGTATTTTATGAAACTTGTAAGTTATGAAGAGAATAATCATTTTCAGCTGGATTGGAATTGTGCCGGGTCAGAAGTTAATAAACTTTCAGAGTGGATTGGAAGCGAGTTATAGCATGTGTGATTGGGTTATCGACAATTGTTTCTGTGGTGTAGTGGTTATTACATCTGCCTAACACGCAGAAGGTCCTGAGTTCGAACCTCAGCAGAAACAGTATTTTTTATCTTATTACTTTTAGGTCTTTCTCGCTTTTTATCTCTAGATAAAGAATGCTGTCAGGTCAAAAATTCACATTTAGCCATTTCCTGCTTCAGCTTCATAGATACCTTGTCTTGTAACCTCAAAAACGTCTCAATGCATGTAAATTAAATTTCTCAAAAGAATAGACAAAGCGGGTCTGGACTATGGTATATGAATTAGCTCATGTTTCAAATCACGAAAATGAAAATGGGTTTTGAAAAGTTTGAACTGTGATTTGCCAGAAATGACATACACACAACCACTTGACAAAATTTGGTTCGCGGGCTATGATTGTCATATTAACCCAATTTCACGAGCCATCTTTTCAGTTAGCCCACTTTTTCTGTGACTTGCCTGAGAGCCGTCTTTTCTGACCATCAGCTACTCATCGTGTTTCTTTAAATAACCTGGCAAATTATCTTTTACGATTTTTAGCTAAGTTCATCTGGCTATTAATTACATAGTTACACCTTTTCCGATTATCAGCTAGGTTCATCTGTATTAATTACGTAGTCACGCCTTTTCCGATTATCAGCTAGGTTCATCTGTCTATTAATTATGTAGTCACGCCTTTTCCGATTATCAGCTAGGTTCATCTGTCTATTGATCACGTAGTCACGCCTTTTCCGATTATCAGCTAGCTCTTTTATTTCCATAAATTGCATAACATCCATATTTTCTAAATATCAGCTATCCCGCTTTTTGTATTGTTGCAAACCAGGGTTCTTTGCTTGATCGAGCGGTGTCAATACCCTGGAGCGATTCCCGCTAGAAGTCATAAGTTTATCACAAATTTCCAAAGAATTCTATACAACTTCAGCTGTAAGTCTGGAAGCCCGACATAAATTTTACTCAGATCAATGCAAGACCATATTATTCACAACTTGCCAAATATCTATCAACCGCTCATCCGTATAGTTTGTCTACATCAATTTTCCGTACCGTTAGCAGTTCACACCGTAAAAACTCTACAACTATTCCTAACACAGGGGACTATTTTAACTACGCCACCTTAGGTCAGTCAATCTACTGTTTCAGGGCACATCACACCAGTAAAACTACATCACATTTGCCACCATGGCGACATAAACGGAGTACCTTCACATTTATTCCATTGTGTAATTTACCGGTTTCCTATTGTAAATACTACCACTGCAATCACAACAACAAAGTACACCACTAGATTTTTTTAAGTACATACTAAATCACTTCAGGCTCACTGCAGATTGGGTCTGAATTCGCTACTCATTGACCATGGCATCCTGGAAACTCACTAACACTTTCTCTTCGTGACTTTTGCTCCTAGTAATTGGCTTTTTATTTCGGGCTAAGGAATATTTCCCATTGCACCGAATTCCAATAATCAAACACGTAATCACACAAACCTAAGAATTGCTTAAACGGGGCACTATAACTAAATGTTCATCACCTTAGTTTTATTACAGTATTTAAATAGATTTGTTTGTCTTCTACTAAATATATAAGCTGTGTAGATGCATGCATTGTTGAAGTTAAACTTTATATGAACGAAATAATGGTGTGACAGTGCATTGATTTTTGAAATTTGAAGTTGCATATTATTGGTAAGATTTAAAGCATAAAACGCGAATATTAAATTGTACTATAAAGAAGATTCATTAGCCATCCCTGAGAGCGATCTTTATACCAGATTTGTGTGAAATTTAAATGAGTGAATGTGGACACTTTGTCCACAGTGTCGATACTTGCGTTGTTGAAGTTATATATTAAGGAAAACCTCATGAGAGGAATAAATGGATGAATGATATTTCGATATCTGTAGTTTGAAGTTAGATATAAATGATTTAAGGTATGCAGAGATAATTAAAAATGTAATCTTCAATCCAAATAATCTTTCTTACAAATTTTTGTGAATTTCATAAGCATGGTTTGTGGACACGGTGTCCATATTGATACTTCACCCATTGTGGAGTCACCATGTATTTAGAAAGCACAGTAGATACATCACGACTAATGTTCACCGTCAAAACCAGTAACAATGTTCTCAACTGAATAGCCACGGGATAAATTCCTGTTTTTCTTCAAAGTCGCCTCCCAAATTTGATAATTCCTAGCATAACACACAACTAATCTCTTTGAACACGTTTTCTAAAATCTTTACCTACATTGTAAATCAAATGAGCTCACCTCATTTCATGCAATTTTCATGATATTGCCATCATTTGCCTTAGGACAAATTTGATCTTTACTTTAAATGGTTCCTTGATTTTCAGCATTTGTGTATATTCCGACTACATCTTACATGACTTTCTGCTTGAATTTAAAACTGGTTTGGCAGCGAAAGCAATTCAAATAGATTCTTTTGTCTGCTCCTGAATATATTCCTTGAAGTTATTATCTATTTGCAAATACATCAAGACACTCGGTTGTGCATTTCATTCATCCGGTTTGATTTATGGTGAAAAGCAGGAAAATCAAAATATAATATAATGAAGATCTATAAAACATTTCAGGAAATAATATTTGTAGCAAGTCTGTGTGAATTATAAAAGCCTGGTTTATGTCCATAGTGTTGAGACATACACTTTTGAAATCTATGCATGGGGAAAGCATTTAATGAATAAAATAGTATCAAAGGTATATTGATTTCTAAAGTTTGAAGTTACACAGTAATGATTGTATTTGATGTACAGAAAGAACAGAAAAAGTTACTATTTTTTCCAAGTGGTGAGGACAGTCATGTGGATGAACGGGAAGATCTTCAGCGTACACATGTATTTTATTGAAATTCATTTTCCAATATCTTAGATAAGACTTTCATTTGCAGTTGATGGCGTGAGCATCGCTATAATTATTCGTGTTCAGTACATTTCAGGACAAAACATGATGGGTGACAAAAAGTTTTATGGACAAAGGATGTAAATGCTGAAATACAGCGACAGTTCGAAACGTTTTTCAGACTTCTGAAAAGTACCAGGGAAAAAAAGAAATGTAAGAAGGCTTTGTGGACAGAATAAATCATTAGAAATAGAGACTAGACAACAATTAAATACTGCGTGTACAACACTATACAAAAACCAAGAACATCAAGCATACAATGGTTAAAACAATCGTTATATCATATTTGGTTTGCAAACATTTGGATAGGCGAAAATGTGACAAATAAGTATGCCTTTCATTCGTGCATTTAACATTTGATGCAGAATAAGTATTATTGTTATATTCAGTATTTCATTTGGGTGGAATTATTTATTCAGATTGTCATTCGACAGAATTACAAAGTGCTCATCAATAATATTCTTGGATTGGAACATTGATTTAGAATTTTGAGGAAGTCAGACAAAAATATTTTTTGAATTTTATTATTGTGATAGATCAAAAGTCTGTTTGCACATCGTCATACTAAAGACAACTGGCTCATTAGTAAATTTAACACATCGTTACACTAAAGACAACTGGCTCATGAACAAATTTGAGAATGCAAACACATCAACACATTCAATATTGGTAATTATTTGAAATACAACTGGAACTCAATTGGAACATCATATACTTGAACTTGTGGTAACATTATTTGGACTTTTTGGGATCTAATTCGCATTACCATAAGATCGCAACACGTTAAGATTGCTTTACCCTAAGATCGCCGTAAGATCTCATTACCGGAAGTTCTTTTAAAAATACTCTTTGTATTCTAAGGATATAAATTATTTGTTAAATTTTACACAACTTATTGGTTCTTGCTCTTTTCAGTTATTTTGTATAATATTTTAGAGTTGTATTAGCTTTAAAAGTTATTTAGACAGGAAATGTTTAGTCTAGCCAATGAAACTACATACAATCGTTATTTGGAAGTCAATAAGACTTCACACTGGGTATCAGTTCAAGAATCATTAAGTTCAAGTCCTTTTGAACTTGTTTTAGCCATAATGTCGATAGATTATTGAATATTTCTACCGATGATTCAGAGCTTGACCTTCTTCATTATCTCTAAGATTGACAATAAGCTCTCTTGCCCATGTCTTAAAATCCCTTTTAGGGTAAGTACTATGCTATTTATATAGTTAAAATGAAAGTTACTTAAATTATATTATCAACACTCCTGGGAGACGGGAACATATACAAATCTGCTATTTAAACATGTTAATGAAGTATGTAGAGAGAGATAGTCCTGTTAATCAGTTTATCAATGTACCTGTCCCACACAGTGTGGTTTTAAACGATGTGTTGCGCAATTAGACTGTAGTGACTTTTGTGTAACTAGTCTTCGGAATTCCGATATTTGAAATAATCTGGACCGGAAGCTTTCGCATCTACATGCACAAGAAACAAATTGGTTAAAACAGCTGATATGTTCATATGTGCGCTTATTTCCAGATGCTCCAACATGAATTAATAAAATCTACCATGATATACGAATTTAGATTCTACGGATGTGAAACAGCATCTTTACAGGATGAATCCTGTCAAGCAGAAAAGTTTGATAAAAGAAATTGAATATTTATTACAGAATACTTTTATTGAACCAAGCAAAATATTTGGATTTTGCTATTTATACTAGTGCCAAAACCAAATAATACTTTACCTATGTGCACTGACTACAAAACATATTGAACAGTGTCACCAAAACAGATTCATTTGCAAAACCGATGACGGTATTGACAAAATTGGAAATGAAAAATGTGACCAGTTTCGACGTGTTGTGAGAATTTTGGCAAATTCCACTTACGGAAAAACAAATGAAATGTTGACTTTTGTATCAGCCGCGTGGATTTTACCAATATAGAGTGATGCCTTTCGGTATGAAAAATTCTCTTTCAACATTCGAGCGTTTAATGAACATGGTGCATCTCATATAGATGGCATTGATGCATAAAGAGAAGACATTATTTACTGTAACGCCTTGAAGGACCACCTGGAAACAATCAGAAAATTATTTCTTCGATTGTTTAAGATACATTTGACAATTGATTTGACTAAAAGAGGTTTTGCCGAGCTTGTATTACATTTTTAGGAAACAACGTGGAATAAACAAGGTCAGCCTGTTAAAGTTAAGGTTTGCTCTTGCAGAAATATAACTTCGGTATTAGGCACATCAAGAGAAAAGGGAATCTGATTGTATATGCACTTTCACGCAGCTTTGCATTATAGTGCCTTGTTTTATATAGTTAGTGTCATTCATAAGGCATCTTTCTTTTTGTTTCTGAGGGGAGGTGTTATGAATATCTATAATTTTTTTTGGTGTTTGACTATCTATTTTTATGTTTCAGTTATGTCGCACAGATTGCATAGGATCTGTAAATATGTGCTGCTAAATTTCTAATAATCAACATATTTACAAGTTCAGAGATATTTATGATTGGCTAGGTAAAGTCAATTGGACGTGTCCATGAATAAACCTTGCGAAATATTAGACGGAATAGCAAGGTCTGTCAAGTAGGATATATTGCAAAATATAGTCGTAATAGACTCTTGCAGATGTATATATATATATATATATATATATATATATATATATATATATATATATATATATATATATATATATACAAAAATATATATATATATATATATATATATATATATATATATATATATATATATATATATATATATATATATATATATATATATATATATATATATATATATATATATAACTGGCTTTTTGATGTAGTATTTTTCATTAAAAAAAAAACTATCAGTCCCAGCTGGGAATATTGTTAAACAAATGACCTGATCCGTTTGTAAGGGAATGGAACTAAATGTTTACCCAATGACTTTTACTGATTTGCATATGCTGCATATGTTAAATTTAATTTCAATAATAATGAAATTTTTATAAAAATAAAAATGCATGTGACAATTTATTTTCATTTACTTTGGGTACTGTCAATAAGTACAGCATCAGTAGTATTAGGAAATGAGGGTTTTGGCTCACTTCATTTTTTTACCCTCCAAACAAGTATAAATTAAATGGGGGTTTCCAAAACAGGGAAATGAGGGTTTTGGCCCACCACCACCCTCCCACACCTATTAGAACGTTTAAGTTAACAAGGTGGAAATTAAATTAGCATTAGAGTGAAAATGATGAAGGTAAGTGATATTATTTTATTTATATTATATCTTAAGTTTAGATAAATTTTTACGTTACTCATATTTTTTTAGATATTTTTTTTTCATACTTGCTAACCCTCATTGGTAGAATATCTCTTAACATATTGTCAATAATACGAAATTCACGTAATAAATCATCAATATTATATTTAACTCCTCGTAGGTAAGACCGGATCTGATCAAGTAGTTTCTTGTAAGTTTTAATTGATGTTAAACATCCGTGCTTTTTTATTAAAAGTCTTGGTTCTACTTTTTTACACGCCGCTGTAAGTGAAACACCAATACCAGATATAATTAACAAAAAGGGATTTAATGATACCCCACTTGAAATTATACCAGAACTAGTCATTAACAAGGGTAGATATGATATTACTCGAAGGATCTTGTTGTAGTATTTGTAACATTTTTTTACACACCAAAGTTTTTTGTGATACTATTTGTAATATTGTCTTAGTGCGTCCACATCCTGTTCTGGAATATCTTTTGAAATGTGATTAAAATCAGCTATACTTCTTTTCATTATAATATTTGTTTACATAGTTATGATAAATCAGATACAAATTCCAAACACCACCGATAAGGACCTACAAAATTTTTATCAGTTGGTTCAAGTGTAAATTCCTCCTCAGAATTTTTGTTTAATATTACAGATAATATTCCAAATATGTCATCATCTGAATAACGCCATGAATATGTGGTAAACATTTTAAACTTTACACTGCTAAATACTGACAATCTATACACACCGGTAACTTCTGCAATATATTTGATAGATTTGTTTTGTGATGTCCATCCACTATAACCGGATGCAACAGTATACACAATATTTTTAATCTGTTTGTGAGGAATTTTAATCATATTCGTTTTCTCAACAATATTAGGAATTCCACTAATAATATCATTGAGTTTTGTGTTAATATCATTGAGATTTGTGTTAATATTAGCGAGTGTAATGCTAACATTTGATGGATTTCCAAAAAATTCATCTCTAATTTTGTTTATGGTTCTGCGAAAACTTAAAAATGTATTAACGTGACTGGTAAAATCAGTTTTGAGCGCTGTGATTTCATTATTAATTGAAGCGTCCCAATCATTGACGTATTTTTTAGTGACAGCATCCCCATCCTCAGTTGGGTTTCCAAGATCTGTAATCTTGTTTTGTGTCATAACAATATTCCCACTTGGATTTCGTACAACTACATCTGACAGTTTTACGATACTCGTCTTTAATCGTCCTTCTTTGTCCTGGAAAATGACGACTTCATCTGGATCTACGCTGGTAAGATTTAGTAAATTATTGATTTCATTTTTGAGCCGATCAAGAGTTGCATATTTGGATAAGTCACCTTGGTAACCTTTTGTTGATAAATCTGATAGTGTTCCAAATTTTGTATAGTAGCTCATTATTTACTGTCCTAGATAAAATTATTAACACTAGTTTAATATTATATAAAATGGCAAAATCGTCGATACTAAACTTTGATACAGAGAGACTAGTGAAGCACAAACATAACAATGAACTTCCTGATTGTCATTATCTTATTGTTGGGCGAACTGGATCGGGGAAAACAAATTTGCTTATGAATTTGCTTCTTGGTGATAATTTTAACTACGACAGAGTTTATATTTACACAATCAATCCACAGCAAGATAAATATGAGTTATTAAGTGAATATAATAACAAGCTTCGTGATGATCTTAAAGCTGGTGAAGATTTTTTTATAATTAGGCAGCCAGAAGATCTTATTCCAGTTAATCAACTTGATGCAGATGAACATAAGATAGTAGTTTTTGACGATATTCCTCTAAATAACATGGAGATGAATAAAATAAGATCATATTTCTCACTGTCACGTAACAAACAGTGTAATTCTGTTTATCTCGCTCAAGGATTTTATAATGTTGACATATTTATTCGGCGAAATACGGGTTGTTTTATATTATTTCCAGGACTGGATAATGTTGACGTTAGAAATATTGCAAGCGAGCAATTCGGTGGCGTGACAAAAGATAAGTTTATTGAACATTACCGTAATGCTACAAAAGACAAATTTAACTTTTTCTTGTTTGATAAACTTACAAATGATCCAACTAAAATGTTTCGCTGTTGTATTAACAGTGACTTACAGTAAAGCGTTTCAATTTTATAAAATTTATAATTATAATAATGGACAAACGAGCAAGATACAGACAACACATAGAAGATCTAAAAAAAACTTGCTCAATCTCAGGCATCACTTAAGCAAAAAGTACAAGAAGTACGACGTGGGCAAGTAACCGCTACAGAAGCAACAGCTACAATTTTCAAGCCGGTTACTGAAGCACTATTAGGTAAACAACCTGAAACTAAACCACTGTCAGAAGAAGAACTTAAACAACTGCAGGAAAAAGGTTTGGTTGGATATGTTAGAGAACAACAAGAAGCAGCTGCTGCAAAACTTGTTACTAGATCTGATGAATAAAAAAGAAAACTAATTGAGGCCCTTACAGCAAATATAGCTGATCCTGCGGCTAGACAAGCTGAAACAGATCGATTGATAAACAATCCGCTGGAACTTGAGCGAAGATTAGCAGAGTTAACAACGCAAGGAATAACAAATATTATAACAAATTTATCAGGAGACATAAAAGATATCAGAGAGGAGCAACAAAGAGTCGGTGAGCTTACTGTAAAGTTTATGGAAGTTGGAGATCAAAGATTTTATTTTACAAAAAGAGCAAATGATGAGATAAAAGGTAGTGAATATGATGATTTTTTAAACAAAGAAAATATAAGGGGTATTGATGATATAAGCAGGTGGACTGATGTAGAATATCAAGAATTACTCGATAGATTAGATGTAATATTTAATGACGGAGTTACTGCTAAAGATGAAATAAACACGGTTACAGAAATTGATGATATGCTTCCATTTTATAATAGAATGAGAAACAGTGTCATTGCTCTCACGTTTAAAAAAACAGCAGAAAATAGTAGAGCAAAACCTTTTGGTAGTGGGTGGAGTTTTAGAAGGAAATGTTTTACTTTTGATAAATCTCGTATACAAAAAAGTAGAGTAAGAACAGGAACTGGTGTAAAAGTATTTACTTCAAATACTGAAATGATAGGTAGATTAATGTTATTAATATCGTCAAAGGAAGCTGGAAATGTTAGTGTTGAACTTGATAATGAAATCATTGACATACTTGATCATCTAAGATCGAGTGAATTATTAACATCTGACGAATATGAAACTTTACACCGCGACTTAATTTTGTAAAATGATATAATATTAAAGGAATGCAAACAACATTATTACTAAACTCTAGTGAGTCTGCGATAGATAGCGCAAATTTTTCAGTAAATTATATTCCACCTATCCAATTAGATCCTACAAAACAATATGAAATTGGATTAATTTCTTGTACTTGCTGGAATGCTATACCTAACGTGAAAAATGATGTTAACAATGAAATGTATTTTACTATGATTACACCATCTCCAATATCTACAACAAAAAAAAAATAAAAATTCCGCAAGGAGCTTATAATATTACTGATCTAAACAAGACAATCAAAGAGCTCATCACAAAAGCTGACGGTGTGGCTGATAATTTTGAATTGGCAGCAAATTATAACACATTGCGAACTAGGATAACTTTGAAAAATATAGCAATCAGTCTTGAACCAAGAGAAAGAAGTATTGCACAACTGTTAGGATTTACTGAAAAACGTACACTGCACTTGATCAGCCTATTACATATGACAGTGAACTGCCAGCAAATATAACAGAAGTAAATACAATATTAGTAAATTGCTCTATTGCTTCTGGCTCTTATACATCAAAAGGTAGCAAAGGTCAAACGATTTACAGTTTCTCACCAGAAGTCCCGCCAGGTTCTCTCATGCAAATAACTCCACGACATATTATATATTATCCTTTAAACGTTGAAAATCAAATATCAAGTAAATTAATGCAGTTGACAGATCAATCAGGAAAACAGTTACATGTTAGTAATGAAGTTGTAACTTATTATTTACATCTACGCGAGCAAAAGTAAAAATTATGCAACATCAAATATAATGAAACAAAGAAAAAGAGTTTATCGAAGAAAAATAGTAGGAGGAACTTTTGGAAATATGTTCACTAAAGTTTTTGAAAATATTCCGGGTATAGCACGTAAAGTTGCACCAATTGCTATTGACGCTGGTAAAGCTTTTGCAACTGGGGCTGCATCTGCCGCTGAGACTGCGGTGGGACAAAAAATAGCTGATAAAATAAAAGGTGATCCACCGACTGCATCTGAAATAAAACAAGGTATCTCAGAAATCGCTCCAACAAAAGAAACTCAAAAAGCTATGATAACAACAACAAAAAAATTATTATCACCAAAGGGCGAGCAGATCATACAAAAATTAATATCTAAAGTAACAGTGCCGCAATAAAATTTTATATAATCTAATAAAATAAAATGTCTGTTAAAAATTATCTCGAGTTAACAGAAACTTATGACATCGACAATGATGTGACAGAATTCGAGTTTGTTGAGTACCTTGATGAAAATTCTAACGAACCAAATAAAGCTGGTATCAGAACCTTTAACACCAGAGACGAAGATGTATTTCTACTGCCACATAAGGCTATGTTAGAAGTTCGTGGTCAGATTATGACATTAGCCAATCCACCTGCTGTAATTGCAGTTGGAACAGAAGCAGCTCTTATAAATAACGGCTGGAGTTTATTCAAAAGTGCTAGATATCAACTAGCCAATCAAACTATAGAAGACATTTCAGGTCATGTACAAGTTGCAAGTACAACTTTAAATATGATTTCGTTTACAGATGATTACTCAAGATCAACTGCAACTAACATGATGTGGTTTAAAGATACTGGACGGGGTATAGCTGAATCAACTGAATTTTTAAAGAGAGGCGCTATAGTACATGGAGCTGATGCTGATGAAAATGCTGTAATTGTGAGAAATTTTCTCATTGCTAATGCTCCTGCTCTAGATATTGACGCACCAGGTGCAGCTGCTAATGCAGACGCTACAAGAGTTTCTCTTACAGCAGCTTTTAATAATCTAAATATAACGCCACCAGCTGCAGATGCAAACGGTACTGTGATGTTAAATTTACTTCTTAACACACTTGACGTGAGAAATCCACGTTATAACGAAGGCTTTGCTAGGCGAAGAAAACTTGCAGCAGGATCACGTCAAATTACAATGATGCTTCCGCTAAGCATGATTTTCGGCTTTTGTCGCGATTATGATAAAGTATTTCGCGGAGTAAAACATACTCTTATTTTAGATCGAGCTGAACAAAACGATTGTTTGTTTAGATCTGGAGGGGCTGATGTACAGTTTATCATAAACAAACTTGCTCTGTGGATGCCACGTATAACACCGTCGATCACTAAAATGTCAGAACTAAATAACACGCTTGATAAGCATACAAACAGAATTTACTTTAAGCAGCATAAAATATATCAGACAGCGGTTCCAAATACTACTGACTACACGTGGAGGGTTACAACAACATCAAGCGAACAACTGCCGAGAAATATCTTTGTCGTATTTCAACAACAAGCCCGACGAGATAACCAACAACAAAATAATGCAATATTTGACCACGCTGATGTCAGACGAATACACGCTAGATTAAATTCAAAGCAATATCCAGAACGAGCTATCGAGTTTAATTTTACTGATGATGTTAATAAAAATATTTCTTGACCGTACATGTACCTGCTTGACGCAATACAAAAATATCAAGATGTTGAAGATGGAACTCAAATATCAGCAGAGGAATTTCGTACCCTTTATCCTATATTTCATTTTGATGCTAGTAAACATAACGAGCGAATTGTAGACAGCACAGCGGATATTGAAATCACCTGGACACTTGGGGTGGTTCCAGTAGCGCCGTTGTACGTATACGCATTAGTGATTAGTGATAGATTTATCACGGTAGGTTCTATTGGAGGTAAAATGACAGTTCAAGTTTAATCTACAGTTGTTATATAAAATGGCAAAATATATTGTAAAAGAAGTATACTTAACCGATGGCCAAGTTAAAAAATTAGTAGCTGCTATTGCAAAGCGAGAACAGGTATCATTAAAAATCAATCCTAATATTTCTGATAGTGTTTTAACAAAATTAATGCTAACAAAAAATCAAATAAAAAGTATGATCGTAAAAAAAAACTTGTTTTAAATTTCAGTGCTGCACAAATGACAGCGATGGCAAATGATATTGTTGTCAAAGGTGGTTTTCTTGGTCCAGCATTATCCGTATTAACTAGTACAATAATACCTAAAATTTTACCAGTCTTAGGAACATTAGGAATAGCAGCAGCGTCTGGAGCAATATCTGGCGCAACGGAGAAAGCAGTCAAATGTAATGGTATCATTCGTGGAAGTGGAATAAAAAAATTGTAAATTTTATGTAAATGATATATTATAATGCCACAAAAGAAAAATAAATCATCAACAAAAAAAAGAAAACAACAAAAACAAAATCACCAACACTAAAATGCAAATGCAAATGCAATCAACCAAAACAAGGAGGAATTATTCCGATCGCTCCACTTTTGGCGGGACTAGCGGGAAGTCTGCTGCCAAATCTTTTAGGAATCGGACGTGGTCTAACATTACCAGGAACTCGACCACCCCGTTGAGTAATTTTGATATCATTGATAAGTTAAAAGCAGTTCCTGGATTTCACGGAATTTATTCTAAAGATGAACACGCAGCAATAAAATCGCCGTCACCTGCAAGTTCGTGTGTTATTAATATACAAGATTTCAATGACGGATCCGGCACGCATTGGGTAGCAGTTTATAATAATAATTATTTTGACTCGTTTGGACTTCCTCCAAGCGATGTAATAAAAAAGTATATGAACAAAAAATTTAAAAAAATATATTATTCGTCAAATCAACTCCAACCTGTTGGAACGTCTGCTCGTGGATATTATTGTAAAATGTTTATCCAACAGATGAGCAGAAATCTTAACTTTTTAAAATTTATTTTACAGTTTGATAAGCAACCCTCTCACGCTAATGATGAGATTGCAATTAATTTTTTCTAAACTTACAAGTATAATAATGTCAACATACTGTCTCAAGTGTAGAACTAAAACAGAAAATATTAATGAAACAACAAAAAAAACAAAAAACAACAGGATAATATTAAAAAGTATTTGTGCAATCTGTGGAAAAAGAAAAAATACATTTTTAAAGAAAACGTCCCCAGCGATAGTATCTCCAGCGACATCCCCAGCGATAGTATCTCCAGCGACGTCGCTAGGATCTGGTTATCCTAATATTATTTTAGTCGACGATTAAAAATATAGACTGATATGCAACTGTGATTCTGACAGAGATTTGTGTATTGAGCAAAATAAAATTGTCGCATACTGTCAATGTTGTAACAACAGAGAAATAATAGGGTCAGGTTTAGATATACATAAACTAATTGGAAAATTGCCAAAACCAAAAGGCGGTTGGACTTTGCCAGGTCATAAGTATACTGGTCCGTGGAATCCACTAGATCAACAACTAGATGAAAACGACAATCCGTTGCCAGGACAAGAGCCTTACAATCAAGTGGATGCAATAGCAATGCGTCATGATATCTGTTATCGTGATCATGAAAACTCAAAATTAGATTGTGATAAAGTAATGTTAGACGAATTACGTGATATGAAGCCAACAAATCTACGAGAACGTTTTGATAGAAGATTTGTTCAGGGAATAATTGGAGCAAAATATAAACTTGGACTCGGTAAAAAATAGTATACGATGATCTTGCAGTCGAGCTGCACAGACCTAAAAAAAAAAGTTTCCACGACGTAAAGTTGTCGCTAATGGTGTAGATGATATCTGGGCAATAGATTTGGTGGATGTATCTAATCTGACTCAGTTTAACGTTGGCGCTGATGGCGCTCCAAAAAGGTATTTGTTTAATGTTATAGATGTTTTTAGCAAATATGCTTTCAGTGTACCTGTTTCGGATAAGACAGGGACTTCAATGATTGATGCGCTAAAACAAATAATAATGAGTACAGAAAGAAAACCAAATAAAATCTGGACTGATCACGGATCCGAGTTTTTTAACAAAAAGTTTGAACAGTTTCTAGAACAAAATAATATAAAAAAAATACGTTACAGGAAACGAAGGTAAAAGCGTTGTTGTTGAGAGATTTAATCGCACGCTAAACGAAAAATTACACAAACATATGACAGCTAAAAACACCAACAGGTACATCGATGACCTTTCTCAAATCGTAGGTGAATATAATAACACGAAACATCGAACCATCAAAATGACACCTAAAAAGCTGTTAAAAATCCGATATTAGCAAATGAAAACATGTACCGCAGACATAAATTTAAGGTTGGTGATAAAGTTAGAATTTCTTTGATGAAAAAGGTATTTGCAAAAGGATTTACTCCAAACTGGAGTGAAGAAGTATTTGTGGTTGATAAGGTACTTTTAACAGTACCTGTAACGTACGTTTTAAAAGATCTGGCAGGGGAACCGATCGTAGGTAGTTTTTATGAACAAGAACTACAGAAAACTGAGTAGGATGTTTTTGTTATCGAGAAAGTGATTAGAAAAAAAGGAAATAAAAGTTAGTCAAATGGCGTGGGTATAGCGATAAATTTAACAGTTGGATCCCAACTAAGCAGATTATGATATAATGCTATTATAAATTAACTCATACTTTTGTTTGACAGATTTACATTTTACTGGTTTACATAACGATATTAGATACTGCTTACGATCGTTAGAGATCGTCATTAGATTAAAAATTTTAACGAATATGAAATCGAATTTGATATTTTTCTGTCGGCCTGGAATCTTGATATTTAAGAAAGGTTTGATTAGCTGCCAAAACAGTTGTTGTTCGGCAACGGTAAAATTAAATTTTATTATTTGTTTAGCAATGTGATACTTGACATTATACCGTTTAGTTGTTGATCTGCTGTAATTTGATCTGTCAGCAACAGTGACTATTTCACCATCATCATCAGATTCATTGTTATAAAAAATATCATCTTCACTATAACCAATAGATTTGTCTATAAAATCTTTGGAAAATGTGACCTTGTCGCTGGTGACTTTGTCGCTAGTATCTTCTTCGTAGAGTTCAGCAAGTCGTTTCATCAAGTCCATTATTATAATATATTTTTATCTAATTTATTATTATAAGATGACTGATGAGATAAAATATCACCAAAAAGTTAATATAGTAAATTACAACGAACTAGCTGAAGCGGTAAGAAAATGTTTGTTGGGTTATAGTGTTGATGTTATTGTAATGCAAGGTGATTCTCATAAAATATTACTAACAGAAGCAGAAAAAAATAAAATTAATGAAAGTGCAGTAACGACGCTAAAATTTAATCACGATGATATCATAGCATTTGCTCATCATTGCTTGACTAAAACCGAATTACAAAATATTATTGATCATCATATCTAAAACGAATCCTAGCATCGTATTCTCTTGAAAAAGCTGATTTTGTTACTCCATCGGCTAGAAATTTTATTGTTCTGGAATTTATCTTATAATATTTCGCCGCAGCTGTAATCGATTTAAATTCAATCTCCTCATCCGTTTCGAGCTTTTTTGAAATAACAGGTTTTATTGGGCATCTAAAATTAATACCATTACTATTTTTTCCTTTTCTCACATTTTCCTGTTGCGTCACTATCTCCAGATTTTCCAATCGATTATCAGTTTGTATATTATTGATGTGATTGATAACCAGACAATTGGGTATAGATCCGTTGAACACCTCGTAAACAAACATATGACCATTATAACTAACAAAATCTGTTAGTGTTCCTCTAACAGTTACCCTGATATATCCCATATTGTTCATAGTACCAAGAACGTTTTTAGTTTTTCTGTTTCTAATAATACCGCGATCATTAGCCTCGTATAAATCAAAGACTGGATGCGGCTGAAACTCATCTTGTTAGGATAAATTTTCGATGTTGTCATCAGTGACTTTACCGTTATAATGATATACACGCTGTCCCTCTGGAATATCATCGCAGAACAACGTGTAAATAAAATCTTTTCTAAACATTGCAATCCTCTCAGCATTATCTCCCTTTACACTAATATTATAACCCGCTGACGTTAATTTGCCAACAGGTATTCTAGTTTTAATGTTAATAACCGAACCTAATACATTTCCAGCGTATAAGTTATACTTTGGGTGAATTTGATATGCTTCTTGCTCACGTGCACTTGTCAGATTTACTATCATTATATTATAGGTAATATTTTTTATCTTCAATTGATTTTTAGCGCATACGCGGTGTGAGATAAAGTTATACTTTGGGTGAATTTGATAAATCTCTTGCTCACGTGCTCTTGTCATATTTACTGTCATTATATTATAGGCGATTTTTTTAATCTCTAATTGATTTTTAGCGCATGCGCAGTGTGAGGTAAAGTTATACTTTGGGTGAACTTGATATGTTTCTTGCTCACATGTGTTTGTTAGATTTGCTGTCATTATATTATAGGAGATTTTTTATCTTCAATTGATTTTTAGCGCATGCGCAGTGTGAAAAAATTATCAATTAGATATTACATTATAATATAATAATGTTAAAATTACGTGATATAGCTAAGAAAAGCCTTATGGGAGATCCTAATAAAATAGCGACTGCTTTTGCAGGTTTTGATAATAGTTATCAGTTTGATAATCAAAATGTTTTAGTAAATTTTCATGCAACGAATCTTTACCACCTACTACAGACAACTGTAAAACGTGAGCTCGAAAAACACAAAAGTATTAGATTATTTGTGCAATATCATGTTATATTTTCAAAGTTAGTTATAACGGAAGAATCAACTAACAAGGAAATTGCAGAACCTTATATTAACGCAAAATCAAGACGTGCTTTTCTTGGGACTGATCTGTTATCACTATCTGATGAAATACACCAAGAAATCTGGAAAAAATAGAGGAATTCGCTCAATTAGGTTCGGGTTGGAAGTTTGAAATAATCAAAGGAATATTGCTTCACACGATGAAATATAATGCATTACGAGGTAGTTCATACGTCGACCTGCCACCAAAAATAAAAAGTAAAAGATGTTGTATAAACATCAAAAACGTAGATAATAAATGTTTCCAATGGGCTGTTCTTTCCGCACTATTTCCAGCAGAAAAAAAATGCTACTCGTGTTGAAAAATATATCAGTCACATGTCTAGATTAAATTTTAAAGATATTAACTTTCCTGTGGCAGAAAATCAAATACCAAAATTTGAAAAGCAAAATAATGTTTCAATTAACGTTTTCGGACTAGATGAAAAAGAGGATGTATACCCGAGATATATTTCAGAAAAAGCTTCACAATCAACTATAAATTTACTGTTTTACAAAAATCATTACGTTTGGATTAAAAACTTTAACGGACTAGTTGGTAAACAGTACAATAAAAATAGGAACAAAAAGTTCTTTTGTTACCGCTGCTTGCATGGTTGTACTAACAATGAAACATTACAAAAGCATTTGCAGTACTGTAATGATGTGCAAAGAATAACAATGCCATCTTAAAAAGATAGTGTGTTACAGTTTGTCCATCATAATCACAAACTAAAAATTCCTTTCGTGTTGAGTGTTTACTTCAACCTGTACTTGGCGTAGAAAATAATCCTAATCAATCGAGAACAAGAAAAGTTCAAAATCATGTTCCGTGTGGAGTAGCGTACAAGGTAGTTTGTTGTACTGATTCGAGATTATCTAAACCAATCAAATTATATCGTGATAAAAATCCAGCTATCTGGCTCCTCAAGCAGTTGATTAATGAAGTTGATAATATTACTTATCGTTTGAAAAAAGTAACGCCAATGTTAAAATTAACAACAAGAATCCGATCACGAGCAAGCAGAAATTTGTCATATTTGTGAAAAAGTTTTTGACGATGACAAAAAAGTACATGACCATTGCCATTTGACTGGACAGTACCGTGGAGCGGCTCATAATCAGTGTAATTTAAAATTTCATGCTCCAGATTTTATTCCGGTTATTCTTCATAATTTTCGAGGATATGATAGCCATATTATAGTAGAAGCTTTTGGTGATCCTGATATAAAATCTCGTCTAAAACTCGATAACATCATCAAATGCATCCCAAATAATTTTGAAAAGTACATGTCAGTTACGCTAGGTAAATTGCGTTTTATTGACAGCCTGCAGTTTATGGCAGCCTCGTTAGATGAGCTAGTAAAAGGTTGTAGTAAATTTGATAACCTAAGAGACTGTTTTGAAGATAAATTTAATCTACTAGCTAAAAAAGGAGTCTTTCCATACGAATACCTCGACGACTGGAGTAAATTTGATGAAATATCTTTACCTGACAAAGACAAATTTTACTCACAACTTAAAAATGAAAATATAACTGATGATGAGTACAGGTATGCACAAGATATCTGGAAAGAGTTTGATTGTGAGACTTTTGGTGATTATCATGATTTATACCTGAAAACTGACGTGTTATTATTAGCAGATGTTTTGGAAAGTTTTCGTGAAGTGAGTTATAATAATTATGGACTAGATCCTTGCTGGTATTATTCTGCCACTGGGTTGTCATCGGATGCTTTGCTAAAGTTTAGTAAGGTAAGGTTAGAATTACTGACTGATGTTGATATGTTCAATTTTATCGAAAAAGGTATCCGAGGTGGTATTAGCGTGATAACAAAAAAATATGCTGAAGCAAACAACAAATACCTGAAACAGTATAACCCTGACCTTCCTTCGAAGTATATAATTTATCTAGATTGGAATAATCTTTACGGTGGTTCGATGGCAGAACCAATGCCTTTTAGCGGATTTCATTGGATCACGGTTGATCGATTTCTATCAGAGACAGAAAAAAAGATACCCGATGATGTTTCCTATTTCGTTGAATTTGATCTTGATTATCCAAATTCGCTACACAAATTACATAACGATTACCCTTTCTGTGCGGAATCGATGGTCATAGATTATAGTTTGTTATCAAAAGAACAACAAGCGTTAGCATCACCAAGGCAACATTCCATGGTCAAGAAACTAGTACCAAATTTACTTGATAAGAAAATTACGTTTTGCATTACAAAGTTTTAAAACAAGCAGTCGATGCTGGTCTTGTGTTGAGAAAAGTTCATCGTGTACTAAAATTTAATCAGTCGCCGTGCATGAGAGGTCATATTAACTCAAACACTTCAAGAAGAGCTGCAGCGAAAACAGAGTTTGAGAAAAACTTTTTTAAACTGATGAACAATTCCGTTTTTGGTAAGACGATGGAGAATATTAGGAAACGTGTAAATATCGAAATAGTTAATGATATCAATCGCAGAAACAAACTTGTGTCAGACGATGATTTTGTGAGCATGACAATATTTAATGAAAATCTTGTTGCGATACAAAGAAGAAAAACAAATCTAAAACTAAACAAGCCAATCTATGTTGAAGCTGCCGTGTTAGATTTATCAAAGTGGCTGATGTACGATTTTCATTATAATTTTGTTAAAAATCAGTGGCCGGCTAGTAGATTATTGTTTACTGATACTGATTCGCTCGTATATGAAATCGAATGCGAGGACATGTATCAGGACATGTACAATAATCGACATCTGTTTGATCTTTCCGATTATCCACGTGACAGTAAATTTCATGACGACACAAATAAAAAGGTTATTGGTAAGTTTAAAGATGAAATGAACTCGAGCGCTATCAAATATTTTATCGGATTACGCAGCAAAATGTATGCCGTATTGTTAGACAATAATAAAATAACGAAAAAAGCAAAAGGTCTGCCTCGTAATTTTGTTAAAAAGTTTATGAAATTTGATGACTACAGGTATGCGCTTGATGGTGGTGTTAGTTTTTTGAGAGCTATGGCAATTCGAACTAATCATCATAAACTCGAAACAGATGTTATTATCAAACGTGGATTGTATAATTTTGATGACAAACGCTATTGTGAAAATGGGGTAGATACATTTGCCTTTGGGTATTGTCATGATGATAGATCTATACTCGACATTATCTTTTCCAACTGAAATTTTATCTAAACTTATAAAATAATGTTTGAAAATTTGATAATGACAAATAGCTACAATAGTAACATTAAATATTTAATGATGGACGGTAAACAATTGACAGTTGAATTTAATAATGAAACATCAGGTATATGTTTTAATGGAACACATGACAAGTTAAATCTTTCGCTCATCAGATCTGATAACAGCGAGTATTTCAATTATCTCGAACAATTGTATCAAAAGTTGCTAGCGGAATTTAAAAACTTTCACAACCCCATTAGCCAAAAATATACTAAACTCACAATTGATCTCGATCGGTCAAAGGTGTATTTTATCGACAAAGAATATCCTCTGAACAAACCAGAAATAAAAGATTTGTTTTAGTCCCGTCGCTGCGTGAGCGGTAAAGTAAAATTTAGTATCTATAATCGTGATAATGAAATATTTTTAATATCAACAGTTGAAACATTAATCATTGGTAACGAGATATAAAATAATATCATTTTCATTCTAATGCTAGTTTAATTTCCGCCTTGTTAACTGAAACGTTCTAATAGGTGTGGGAGGGGGTGGGCCAAAACCCTCATTTCCCTGTTTTGGAAACCCTCATTTAATTTATACTTGTTTGGAGGGTAAAAAAAAATGAAGTGAGCCAAAACTCTCATTTCCTAATACTACTGCATCTGATCTTTCTGAAACCAAATCAGTAATTAATTGTAAATAAAATGTATCTACAAAATCAGAGAATTGAAGTTTTAATTTAGTTTTAACAAAAGAGTCCGACTGGGTTTCATGAACTTAACAGAACCTGTTTGAGATGATTGTCTAAACCGAGATATTTCACTCTCCCTCTCAGATTTTGAAGCTAATATTCATTTTATTTCTAACATCAATTATCACTAACAATATGTTTACAAACGTAACGTATGTAACTGTACATGTATTTATAAATATAACTGTATTATAACTGCAGGTTACGATCCTGCCATCACATTATGTTATTTTGTCAATAATTGTACTGCTACTTTCGACCGCGCCGCAAAAGTATCCATGCTGTCTGTTAAAAAAAATAAACTTATAAAGGTTATTTTGCACTTGATCAGCAAATTTTATTCCTCAGCAAACGCTGATATTAGGAGGCGTATTATCACAAAATCTAATTATAAGTAGATTACTTCAGTCCATCCTAATGTGAGAGATCCTCCCAATGTTGTTGTGTAAACATGGTTTTTTCCTCCTAATGTAGGTCATGTACACACACGCGCGCGCGCGCGCTTCATTTGAATGTTGAATGGTGTGTTAGGAGAAAACTATATACGTTTTAATATGAAATCTTGTTAACTTTGAAAATACATGTATATGGATTTTTAAAGCGGGACCGTCTACGTATGCGTGGAACTAGTGAATTCGTGGTCAAATAGTGCAATTCTGCACACAAATCTTATGATCGATTACTTTTGAAAAATAAAGTCAATGTTATTGTCAACAGGCGATATCAGCTCGGAACAGTATATAAACAATAAGTCAGTTCTTTTACATTACAGAAATAATAATTTGCATATATATATATATATATATATATATATATATATATATATATATATATATATATATATATATATATATATATATATATATATATATATATATATATATATATGGATGTAAAAACACGCAGGAACAAAATGTGGTTGGGACAATTTCAAAACTATCGTTTATGATTTAACGTTTAAAAGTAGGCATGGTGGGGGTCCAGGTGGCGATACCCAAGGACGCTCCTGCATTTTACGCGTTTCAAGGGCATAATATGTCCATCTGGCTGTATATTAAAGTATTCTAGGAAACAACGTTTCTTTCGCGCTCATTTGTTTTCTTTCAGTTTTGAAGTGAGCGGAGGCATCATCCCCAGCCCCTTCTGGATTCTCCCAGATGCCCGAGGCTTCCATTATTTGTTTGACATTAGCCGTGGTTGCCCAGCTGGTAGAGCACTGGACTCCTTATCGAAGGGTCACGCGTTCCATACCCGCGCAGGCTAGCCGTGGTTGACTACATTTTGTGTGTTGGGAAAGGCATTAAACTCCCATTTCTTCGGAATGTTGTTGTTGGGCTTAACGCCATTTTTCAGCACTTGATAGGCTATTCATGGCGGCCAGTATTAATGGTGGAGGAAGATAAAGCCAACAAAGTGTTTAAAAGTTAGTTCAGTGAAATACCACGCTTAGAAATTAATCCCATGCAATAAATGCACATAAATGCACACTTCGGCCTGTAGGTCATGTATTCTGGGGTTTGAGGTGAGTAAACTTGAAAATATACACTCCATTGCGGAATTTATCATGCATACAACATAATAGAACAGTTAAGTAACTAATCCATTTTTCAAAATGACTTATTACGAAGCAAACAGCACCAAAATGACGACATATTTTCATTCTTTTAGGTAACTTTTAACACAGTAGTTTCTTATATTTAAAAAAAATGCTTGAAAATTGCCTTCGCTGAATCCGAATACTAGTGAAGTTACCCTGTCTCATTTTATATAAGCACATTTATAAAACATAAAGCGATGACTGAACGGTTCAGACAGCAATATTATCGTTTATATTCCTCGGGAATGATTGTTATATCCTGTTGATTTTAACAATGCATACTTTCCTAACATATATCATGCTTGCTAGGCATATTGGATACAATATGAGATTAAGATCGAATGAAGCAAATTAGAGATGTTGATAGTTTACTTCTATGAAAGGAATCAAACACAAGTAAGAGAGACCTCTAGCCGCAGCAGGGTTGTAGCCTAAATCCGGAAGACATGGCTTTTGTATTAGTGCGTGATACAATAATTGAAAGTCAAAGCTTGGCGCAATTCAGATGATAGCTTGTTAAATGGGTGTTGGATACAGAGGTCCAGGAAGAAACTCATTTGATTTCAAAAAGGCATAAAGGGCATGCATTTAGACAGTTTTACATCACTAGATGTTTTGAGATGGAAAGGTTGACATTGCGAGTGGTTAAAGTAAATAAATCTTACAGTCAAAGCAAAGAGATGGCTATTGTGAAAATGTACGTTAGAAAGCTGTTATAAATTATCCATTCTGTAATAAGGGAGCACCTCACCTATTCTCAAGATATAATGCTTCTAAATTTGGAAGACAAATTAAAGTCGGTAGTTAATTGCAGAAACAAACACGTTTTTGAACTCGCAAAGAATATTTTTATGTTACATGAAGGCGAACATCTATTTGAGGATTAATTCGTTTCCACGATTAAAAAAGTTTTTGCTTTCGAAATGAAGCGGTGGGGTCTTGTCGGTTTTGTAACCTTTTTGCATAAGCAATGGCTGATAAGTATGTGGCTACAGACGATGCATCAATGGACTGAGAATATAAATTAAGCATAAGTAATGCTATGTCAGGTATACGACATGGAATTATGTGTTGTATTGTATAGAGAGAACAAATCCAAGGCAGTGGGACAATTTATTTTCTTCCACCAGAGGTGGGGTTTAAGGGCATCTCTTGATGGGTGTGTGTTGCAGTCAGTGTGTCACTACGTCACAACTGTGTATGACATCGTGTCAAGCCAGCTAATATTGCGGTGTATCTGTTAGGATTGGGGTTTGGAGAAGAAGGAAGCTTGCTGCAGTTCACCACCAGTTCCATTTGAAACTGAAGAAGGTTGCACGCTAGAGATGAACTTAACGGAAGACACGAAAGAACTGTTTTGTTCATTTATGACAACGAACTTCTGGGTTGTCCCCCCCCCCAGTTTAAAGAAGCATGTTGATATTCATATGCAAGTTAATTGGCACAAAATAGGCGAAGTTCATCTCCCAAAGAAGTAGATTTGAGCGTATTAGCATTCTAATCTCATATTACATTAACATTTTGTGCATTAGCTTTTTCTACAAATAATATACAATTTCCTCACAATTTTCCGCAAGATCTCTAGGTTCTTTTATACCTTTTCTTCAAAAACCAAGGAGGAATCTCCTGAATGGATACTAATACCTATTAATTTGGGATCATCGATGTGTTGTAATTCTATAATACCTGCAAGAGATCTACGATATAGCACCTCAACACCTCCGCAAGGTCTACCTGTATGAATATCGTTAGAAGATTCAATCGGCGATTCCCTTGATCCATAGAACTTGTCGTGTATAAATGAGAGACAGTGTAACTCAATTTCTAGAAGCCACATTTCTTGTAAGAGACAAATATCGGAAATATCACATTAAGTTCTTACATTTTGTGTATTTCTTGTTAATGAACGACAGTTATTAAAAAAATGCGTAAATTATCCTTTATGAATATTGGAGTTTAATTTATGGATATGATAGTTCAATTCCAACTTTGAAAGTGGCCTCTAACTAACGCGTTTCTTTGCCACGTCGCCGCGTTCATCATCGTATTGTGCGTATGGTTATCACACGTGATTTTGAAGCTGGTATTAAATTTGGTTTGTAGTTTTATCGCCTGGGTTGGCTTTAGCTCCAGAGTAATGCTTAATGTGCGAGGAAATGTCAGATTTCCGCGTGTGACATTGTCACTATAAAAAAAAACATTAAAAAACGGCACGAACTCAATCAATTTGAGTGACTGTAGAGAGGAAAGCTAAATGATCATAGCGAGGCGCAATTCAAATACATGAATAACAAAGTGACTCATTAATCGCAGAAAACAGTCTTGTGATCATCACATCAACTCTTTTCTACATTTATTTATAGTATGCAGATGTATACTTTTGTTTGATGTATTGTAATGTTTTCGTTCTTGACTTGATGCTGGACTTGTTTAACCTGCTATTTTCTTAACCCAGCATATTTTGGTTGTCTTTGCTACTCAAACATGTCAGTACACTATATTTTTTAGAATTAAGTGCTTTTTGAGGATTTACGGTAAAAACTTAAAGGTGAAAATTTTAAGAAAAAGCCAGGTCCTGCGTGCCTAGTTAACGACAAACCATTGCTGTGAACAGCTTGACATTGACAAGATCAAATGGTTAAGACAGCATGTCACGAATGAATTGTCGGAGCGTTATAATTACGTAATGATTCGAGTGTAATTTAAATATCAGCGAGGAAAAAATATTGTATTGTTCATGAATCAACATTTTCATACTTGGGACTAAATGTACACATAAATTATGATTTAAAATATAATGTTTCTGCTGAGGATCGAACTCAGGACCTTCTGCGTGTTAGGCAGATGTGATAACCACTACACCACAGAAACAGTTGACTTCGTAAGTCTAACATAGTGTTTACAAAGGTGCACGCACACACATACACACGCACATACACATACACACATATATATAAATATACATATACACACACACACACACACACATATATATATATATATATATATATATATATATATATATATATATATATATATATATATATATATATATATATATATATTTGTTAATCAATAAGGTGCATAAATCGCATTAAACAGCCATGTGCGAATTTAGCACCAACCTATTGTAAAGGCCACCCCGTAGAGTACAGTTTGAGCAAAACTTTCAAAACTTGAACTATTTACAACCATTGTGCAAAATACACGTCAAACCCTTTTCATAAGCTCACAAAGGAATTGTGCCATTTGTATGTGTAATAGATTTTGAACACATTACTTAGAAATGAAGGCACATATCTGACGTGGCAAATCTTGTAATGATCTTTATAATGAAGTCCGGATTTTACCATCGTATTGAATATATAAATTGTAATCTATGTTAGAATGTCAAAAATATTTCTTCTTACTAAAATATTAAACTAAGCTATTTATGTGAGAATGAGATTAAAAGTACTTCTTCATTCCTAATATATCAGCCATGTATATGCCATCTTCGCCAGCCAAGGTTCCGATAAGATAACCCTATCTACGGCAAGGTACCGCATCTAATCAAAATCTGGTTGTTAAAATTTGAACACTGTTCCTACATTATGGTGACAAGGCGAGCACACAGTTTAAATGGACTAATAAGTAAGCAATTTTTCACTGCCGATCTGTGTTTGTACAAATACCTTTCACTCAAATACACATGTAATGTTATGCTCTGAGACGTAGTCATCCTTTCGATGTTAAACTTGCAACATATCCATCTCAAGTCAATTTCCTCCACCATTTTCGACCATGTACAATGCACCGCTGTTACGTGTGATTGGTTAGTTTGCATTACTTAGTAAATGAGGCCAAACATGGAATGATGTCGCTAGGACAAAGCACTAAAATATATGTTCGATCAGCCAAGGTGTAGATAGGGTTATCACATCAGAACCTCGGCTAGCGAAGATGTGTATATGCGAGTACTTAAGCATGAGAAAACGGATCAACCTAGATATTGAGTTTGATCATATGCACACGGAATAATAACCCACCCCACCGCACACACACGTAATGATAGATACCAGACTTAATAATACTACGCCACTGTGGAGAGGCGGTTCATTTCTTTCATAATTTGAATGAGGATGTAGACATATATAGTGGTGATAATTTTACTCTAATTAGTTAAAATGCATTTTGTATACATGAAAATGTGGTTAAACATAACATCATCATACAAAGAAATGCATTTAGCTTATAAATCAAAGGGTCATAACGTATTAACGCGAGGTAGGGAGACGGGGCGGTTGTACCGGGAACCAGAACATTTTGGGGGGCGTTAAAACAGCTGACATGTGGCATGCCGTTTGGTGAAAAAACTATTCAAATCACTTGTCATTTTGAAAATGTTGTTTCTAGCCTTTTTCTGCCACAGAAACAATGGCGGATTGTCTCCCACAGCGAGGATCACAGGTGTCAATACATACCTTTAAAACTGTCCGGAGATCTAGGACACTGCCCTTGCATAAATAACAAGTAAGATCCCCCCCAACACCGACCAAATGCAAAGATATATTCACCTATTGATTAATGGACTTTGTTTGATTTTCCCCTATTATTCATAGCACATGTCTTTAGCTTGTTAACACTAAAATATAAAGTGAAACCTAGAGAACGAGTTATGCTTGACATAGTATGCAGATCAATCTTTGTGATACAATCGTGCTCTCAGTCCGCACCCGCATTAATAGATTTTGCATTTAATAGCTTTCCTCTTCAGATATTTTACTGTATCATTAAATATGCATACTCGAGATATTTTGCGATTGCTGTCCATCAAATAGTCGGACTGAGTTAAAAAAATGTCTTCGTCATGGTTTATTCCATGGAAATATGTCTTCAGAACGACGGCATTGCAATGATTCCTTATTAAATAGAATCCTAGTTTTCAAAATGCAAATCAAGAGCATTTGTTTTAAATATTTTTCGGATATTTTACTGTATCATTCAAATATTCATTATTTATTTATTAAAAATATTTTAGCTAAATGTTGAAATGTAGTAAGACTTGCATACTTCAAACAAACATTTTAAAAAGAAATTTCAAATTGAACTGATGTCCTCCAAATAACTTAAACAGCATATCTTAATACAGAGATTTTGCAAGTAAAATTTTTACATGTAACGGTTGCATTTGGGGCTTTCTACTAAATCCGAAGTTCTTTTAGAGAGAGAGAGAGAGAGAGAGAGAGAGAGAGAGAGAGAGAGAGAGAGAGAGAGAGAGAGAGAGACGTAGCTTTAAAAAAATTTCAATCCTATCGCTACTCTGTTTGCAGTGTATCAGTTCATAGTGATGTCTAGCACTGGCGTATCATGCCGCAGACATGTAACATGATGTCCCACCCAATCCCATTATCCTGACACAAGGCCGACAAGTCCTAACACTAGCCTCGTAATGCTTAGCGCATAGCGAGGTAGTTGCAAGTACAAGTTTTATGTCTTTGGTATGACTTAAATGGAGTTTGAACCCGAGAACACCCGTATCCGAGGCGGACTGTCTAACCATTAGGCCACTGGAGCGAATTTAGAAGTAAACGGAATTTTGAAAACATCTCGATCACACAACATTAGAACATTTTTTAAACTCCTCCATAACCAGCGGCAATAGCATATTGTAGTAAATGTGTACTAAAGGTATATCCATAATTTGGGTCTCTATGTGATTGCTCATTAATAATTTACTCATCGTTCGATTCTACTCTTATATTTGTGCGGTATTGGTTTGACGAGACTTGACGTGCCCAACGAGCAACAGGCCACACTATTTTGAGCATCTATGTGAATAACTTATAACAACATTTGGATCAAGGACTAAAACGTGTATCTGTTAACGTATGTTTACTTCCTCTTTAGCAAGCACTACTCCTTTTTTATAGATAGTCTGGACTCAAGGCCTCTCCAAGCCTCCTATTCTTTTCGTGAGCGTAGCCTAAAGTTTTATTTCATATGTCTCTACTCCCAAACTTGCTATATTTTCAAAAATGTAGTTTTAGCATAACTTTTCCTTCAAAGAATAAAATATTTTGTGCAAGATCTTTTTTATACTAGTGCTGACACTGTCAAATACGATTCAATAACAGGACGATAATGACGATGCCCAAAGGATTAGGTTATAGGTAGCCGGGACGGTGGGTTGACCAGACACCATGGTCAGTTTCGACTTCTAGTCATGTTTGGTCATACTGCTAGCATCGACTCTTAGGCAGTCGAAACGACTGTTTGTACTTTATCGGATCAATATACTGTTTTAAAACATGATAATGTTTAGAATCAAAATATATTTCAAGTTTAAGCATTTCAACGTGTCCATGACAGAATTGATTCTAGCTGGCGAAACGTTGTCAACAGATATCAACAGTGAACATTGCAATTAGGTGAAAATTTTCACCCAATTGAAACTTCGATGGATGGCCCATCCAGATTAGATTTGAAGGAGAAAGAGGAGAACGAGACTAGATTTATACTGTGGTTTCCGTGATTGTATCTTTGGAATGTGGTGTCCGACCTGGGAGGTGCAATGGTCACTCAGGGATCTGGTGACATAAAATCCCAAGGCCTTTTTTCTGGGCCATCTAATTCTCTATAAAATAATTTTGTGTTTATATATGTTTTGTCTATGTTTGTATATGTTCTTGACAACTAAACGTTTGATCCCCCTTTTCCCTTCTCTTGTGATAGTGTGTGTAAGGATAAAGTGCTGTTTTTCTTCGCTTCATCGTAACTTAGATATTCAAGGATCTTGCATATTCAGCATATATTTTACCTAAAAATAAAGAGATCAGAACAAACCTACAAGGATGGTCAAGTTCGAATTGGATTTGAAACTTATTACCGGAACACTGTGGGGTTAAGGGGGTTCTAATATTTGGTTGGAGAAAATAGGAAAATAGGAAAGGAAAAAATGAGGAAAGAATTGTCATTCCTTATTCACTTAAATATACTCATTGACATATTATACATCAGGTGAAAAAATAGAACATAGTTGTCTGTCACTGATAAGGTTTATTCACACTGTTAGTTATTACTTAGTATTACTTACAATTACATATAATTATAAGATAATTATGCAGTCATTTCAAGGAAAATATGCTACATTCAAAGAGACAACAATAATAAGTGAGTAGAGTGAGTAGATAGAAGGTGAGTAAATATATAGAAACACGTCTTAACGTTTCATACGAATACAATTAAAATGTCTAACAAAGATGTTTAATATTGAAAATATCGACAAATTATCTATCACACTAATGAAAGAGTTATGCAAGATAGTGACACGTTTCCATTTTGCTTTAATTAAACTTAATTTTCATTTAAAATCATATTTTGACTTCAAATTATTTTTCTTTAGTTCCAAATGTATAAAGGCAGATGTTCGACACCGGCTGTCACCAGATAAAGGCAGGCAGTATATGTCACATAGCAGATCAACTGAGATATAAAAAGAAAACACCAGTCGGTCAGATTTGTGCTGTATAGAATATGATGCGCTCTCTGCAATCAGTGACCATTGTATGACAACAGTACATAACGCTTTGCACAAATTATACAAAAGATTATTGCATTGTATAACAACAGTACATAACACTCTGTACAAAGTATACAGAAGATTATTGCATTGTATAACAACAGTACATAACGCTCTGTACAAAGTATACAGAAGATTATTGCATTGTATAACAACAGTACATAACGCTCTGTACAAAGTATACAGTAGATTATTGCATTGTATAACAACAGTACATAACGCTCTGTACAAAGTATACAGAAGATTATTGCATTGTCCTTGCTACTGTACATCACTCGTTATATAATATCTTTATTTGACCATTGGATTTGGATATACATGTGCATCATTGGTCACTTTCTCGTGTTTACTTCTTCTGTGTTGGAGGTAGAGAAATAAAAATATGACCAGGGTCAAAATCAGCAAAATAAAGATCACTACTCCGACCAATAGCCCAATCGTTATTACTTCGTCTGAGCCTTTGGATACTGTTAGGAATAAAGAAACATTGAAGGATTGTTATTGAATGGACACAAATATATTTCAAATATGATATAGCATCGTCATAATCATTGCAATCGTCACTTTTAACTACAAAGTATGTGTAACCATAATTTTGTTGTAGAAAATCAGCGTCTTTCAGTAGGATGGTACTTTCAAAAAGTATATACATCCGTCTCTTTAAGTAATGATACCTTGGTAAAGTTCATAGATAAAGCTGCAACGTTACAAAAATGTCTAAATGTGTACACAATACAAACTAACCGAAAATATGCCGTTCAACAGAGCTTTGTCCCAGATCTGCTCTGCACGTTTGGCTCACAGCTCAAAGCCATTGACAATGCGGATTCCTAACCTCGCTAAGCTTAAAATTGTTTAGTTTACTGTACATCTTTTTAACTCTTATAATAGCAGAAATAGCCTTGTTACATATTTTTGTTGAATATATCTGACAATAAAGGCAAAACATTCTTTGACTTGTGGTAACAGTGTTTAGTACCGATACATACATGATGAAAAAATCGATGATGCATCTGATTTTAATGGTTTTCTGCGATCGATGTGAAAATCAGCTATTTGTTAAGAAAAGAATTAACAGCAAAAGTCATACAAACACAATCGCCTTAAACAGAGATGTTTAACTGTGTATTTTAACTAGAGCATATAGTTCCCACATCATTGACAGCTACAAGTACGGCGTACGTTCGTTTACATGTTTACCGATTTTGTGAATGTTGACAGGCACTAAATATAAGTAAGTTGTTTACACGGGTAAACGTTGCAGCCGTATTCACAGATCCAAAATAACAAAAAGCAACTAACAGCTTTTTATCTGAAAGACCTATTAATAATATCAGGAATTTGTTTTGAAGAATATTTCCAAACTTCTCAGAACCATATATTACGATACACAGCGTTCACTGAAACGTACTTTGACTTTATTACGCTATTTAGTCCCGGAACGCTCTATGTCATCTGTAATGATCACAAAGAAGTATCCTTATTTCAAAGGAGACTCAGATGTCAATCAATGTATTCGTATACATCAACTAATGTAAGTGGATTGGTAAGTACGTAGACAGGTAGGTGTGTTAGTGGGTGGTTGTGGTTATCTAGATAGGCCGACGGTAAGGTGGTAAGTGGGTCGGGAGGTAGGTCTGTTCTTCGTGGATAAGTGGGCCGATATATTCTTGTGTGCGTTTGTAAGTAAAGTATTTAGGTGTAGTAGAAATTTACCCTGGCTAACACCATTCACGTTTTCATGAGAAACAGTTAGGTGCAGTGTGATCTGATACGTTGAGTTAGAGCTGGAGAATTCTTCAGCACTCCTTCGCCGTCGTCCATTAGAACTGCAATACTGAGGATAATATATATATATATATATATATATATATATATATATATATATATATATATATATATATATATATGTGTGTGTGTGTGTGTGTGTGTGTGTGTGTGTGTGTGTGTGTGTGTGTGCCAGTACCGGATTTAGGCATAAGCTAAACAAGCTACAGCTTAGGGTCCCAAAGTCTGAATTCAGCCTAAAGAGGCTCTTCAAATTTATTTTATACCAAATATGGTATAGCTTCCAATAGCTTAGGGCCTCGCTTTGTCTAAATCCGGCACTGGCTTGTGCGCGCGTTTGTGCGTGTGTGTGTACACAGAGACAGAAACAGAGAGAAAATGCAGTAAGAGGATGGAGAAACTGAATAAACAAAATATTTTCATAATAAATTTGTAAATTTCCAAAGGATATTTTCGTTCATTTATTTTCACAGAATCCAAATCTCCAACAGTAAGTGAAATAATTAAGACTTTACGTTTTCAGCCCATCTACATACAGATCAATACCAAACGAAATTGTGAATAGTGATTAACTAGTGTTCGGTTAATGGTTTTGGTCTAAGACTTCTACCCCATGACTTCACCCTTTTAGCACACGCGAGCGCAGCGCGTACGATTGTTCCGCAAGTGCAACACGGGCTTTGCAGACTTCTCGCTTCGCGAGCGCCCTCGAGGAGAGCACCAATGCAGTATTTATCAAGTGTTGGAATTGGCAGAACAAATCGCAAGGTCTGCAATGTTTTGATTATGGATTAAATTAAATATTTTATTTCGTTTGCAATAGATTCTCGTATCTGGAAAGAAATGTTGGAGATTAAGGTCCCAGATAGTCAAAGATCCTCGCAGACTGAAAAATTACTGAAATTACTGTTGGTGGAAGTACTAATTTATAACTTGAGACACAAAACTACCATACAGGATACCAACTATGATATTGTGAGTGGACATATGCAATCATTAACAATTGACTAAAATGACAGATATATTATAATCGGTAGAAAGAGACCATTACAAGATTGAGTCATAGCACTAAAAGTGCAGGTATTGGTAGACAAAATTTTGTTTGATTCGTTTATTACATTGGCGAAATAGGAGGGAGTGCACCACGGGTTTTACGCCAGGGCAGGTGCGTTGACGTGTGGCTTCTTTTAATCAATTTACAAAAACTTAATCATTGCTTGATTGGTTACTTGTAAAAACTTTTGATCGAGATGTTCAAGGTTCGGAAATTGTATTTAACTTTATTAAATGAGTAACGTCAATTAGTCTGTGCCTAAATTGAGTTGCACTACACATGAAATATGAAAGTAAATAGCACGAAGAATTTTCAATGCCTATTTTTTATCATACACGCTTAATTCTTTGAAAAGTAATGTAATCAATAATCAATATTGACTAGATGACGTTTGCAGACTGTAAGAAAATTATGTGCAGCGTGCCAATAGATCTCAAAGAAATGCTATGGACGAGAATAAATCGAAAAAAAGAATGTTTCATTTTTGTGAGAATATTATACTACATGACTTCAGCGAGTATTATACAATGGTAAGTTAGCACCGTTTGACATGCACAGTACTGTGGATGAATTTATGAGCGTGGCTGCTGCATGAAATAAATTACCAACACAGTGGTGCATTCATAACGTCAAAGAAAATGTCAAATCACTTTTTTACTGTGAATGCCATATCGGTATGTCCACGAGACCCAAACATCCTGTATGACTTTCCCAAAATGTTTCCGGAGCACGTTGACGTTGAAAACTTAACCGAGTTAGTAATCACTTTAGAATGCACACGAAGAAATCTCGGCTATGAATATAACAAATAGCACGAAAAGGCATTGTATTTACAATGACCTTTCAAATTATTAATATTCACCGATTCGACAAACGACATCTAAAATGACTAGTGATGACAGTGACAACAGAAAAGACATCTAAAATTTCATCGCAATCGAAGAAATGCCATCCGCCAACAATATAAAAGGACATCAACACTCATTGACCTTAAAATCAACAATACACAAAATATTGCAATGACGCAAAAGGCTTGTGGCTGCCCTAACGTGATCATTACCAAGACATGCTTGACAACGAAGAACCAGGCAACACACCAGTCAAATGTGAACCTGAAAATTCTCACATGTTGAGCATTGATGGGATACAAGCCTACAAGGATGGTCAAGTTCAAATTGGATTTGAAACTTATTACCGGAACACTGTGGGATTAAGGGGGTTCCAATATTTGGTTGGAGAAACCTTACTGAGACCTAACACATCCAGTGGGAAATTGAGCAGAGCCTGATGTAACATTATTCATCAACTACAAAAGAAAGTGTCGACAATATCATGGCTTTAAAATCTCGCTCTATCCTCTGGATTATGATCTGCTCTCCCAGATACTAATTCAAGTAAAGTGGAAAATAATAGAAAAGCAATGCAGACAGAAAAAAATAATGCAACCAGTAATTTAATTAAGGGTTAAAAATTTCTAGCTCGCTTGACGTGTTGGCATATCTCATATGTAGCATTGGTGTATCAGTTTTGCCTACCATGTCAATCTGTACCAGGAAGGGTATTATCGATCGATTCCGTCCGAGAATAAAATAACGATCATGCTGACATCAGCACCAATGAAAAAGAATAAACAGTGTCGGAGGTCGCGGTTTCAAGACTAAAGAGTGTAGGAGGTCGCGGTTTAAATTCCTGGTAAAGTAAAAGTAACATAAAAAATATTGACTTTATAAACAATTAAATAATTCATTTGTTATGCGAACATAACTGCCTTTGAAGGAAGTCGCAAAATTTGCGCCCGATCATGGAATAAGATTACCGAGAAGTGCAGCGTAGGTAGATATACTTGTACTGTTGGAACCTACACGGACGAACCAAGGTTAACTGCTAAGCAGTTTTGCATATTTGCATAATACCACAATTGCGTATCAAAATCTCATCCGGGCTGAAATCGCATTTACGATCGCTGACAACCATTCCACACATATGCAAACCAGCCTAAGACGGAATAAAGCTTTCCTCCCACATACGCCCGAGAATCATATCAATGTTGCTGCACACGGATGTAACGTCACTCTTGTCTGGGCAGGGTTTCATGGTGAACATTGTTTTTGTTGAAAATTTTACTATGCCGCGCAAGCCAACGGAAATCTGTACTTTTTTAACCAGCGAAGGAGTTACAATTTTACGCGGGTTGTTTTGCAGGGGTACCTTTGCAATCTTGAATCGTGCATACACTGAGGCCGTCAAGAACAAAGTCGTTACAGGTTCTGAAACGTTGCTTAATAGGTTTGATGATTACATCCGACATAGTCCAGGATGCACGGGAGTGCATGTTAGAGGTTTCCTTGTACAAACTTTTCATCTGGTCGAGTTTATATTCCAGCATCAGTGTGTTTTCTATAATAAGCAGTAATAAAAGCGAATAACAATGACAACGGGTGTTTTGAATGGGCGATTTTGCATCCGGTGCATTCCTCGACCATTCGGCTTTGAAAATACTGACATTATTTAGGTGAACTTTAGTTTAGGTAGCATAACAATCTCATTAAAGTTTACAGGCATAGGAAACATTAAACGACTCAACAATTACATATCTCTCATTGTGTTATCTTGAAACAGCGGCCTTCGGTTCACTAAACTCTCTATGCACACAAATTATAAAGATTCATGCAGGCCATTTAGCGTTGGTCTGTTTTGCAGAGCAATTATGGACAGTCCAGAGGCGGAACAACATTAGGTGTTGATAAAAGATTTTCTGTTAATGGTTAACAGTTACAGCAAATACCATTGGAGAAAGTTTCTATGTTGAGGCTGCATCCATGTATTTAACACCAACCATTTATTGATAAACTTTAACTTTACTGCGGGGGAGTCAGTGAAAATCCGCAGTGCTCGATCAATGAGAACCTGATAAAATGTTTTGAGATTTACCGCATTGTAACAGAAGATGTGGACTTTGAATACTTAAACGTTCCAGCGATAACTAAAAGTTCCAAGGACCAATTCCCCCCCCTCCCCGTTCAATCAATTACTATACACGTTATCAAACAAGTCCCATGCGGAACTTGCTACACCGTAGTCACCGTAGGCAGATGAGATGGAGTGACTACGCAGCCAATGTTATACCGCGACCACAGTTCAGTTTAGGCATTTATAAAGTTGCTTAAGTTTAAAGTAAAATACATTCCAGAAAATTCATACAGAGGAACCAGACAAGAATTACAGTTGTGCTTTCTAGCATGAGTGGTTACGAAGGTTTCTTGATCATGCAAGTATTCGCAACGGCCACAAAAGTGATACAAGTGTCATTCCCATCTAAACATTGGAAAATACATAACGTTTCAATTTCGTCAATTGCAGTTCATGGACTCACTGTAGCTTCTCAGTTCCAGCCTGGATCAACTCGCCAACAGCCTTGCGGTGGTAAGAAATGAAGTACGATGCGACGGCGCTGACGATGAACCATTCGGTTTGCTCACCCCAAAAAATAATGATCCTGTACGAATACAACAGCGACTAGAAACGGTTTTGTAAACTTCAGTTGCCATCAATTAAGGACTTTTGCTCCAACTGTGACTCGATGGCATTTCTGTAGACGACTACGCGCCATAGCATTATATATGGACTGTGTTTGGCTGTAGAATCGTCAACAACTACACCGATCAGTACCCGCGTACTGAGGTGATACTGCTCACGGATGTCTTTGAGGCTTTTCGTTATACTGTCATATTCCTGTACAATCTTAACCAAACGTACTACTTTTCATAATCGGAATGGCCTTATTTACATAGCTGTTGAAATTCCACGTCGAGTTGGAACTGCTCACAAAAGGTTTGTTGATATGGAATTTTCAGCGGGATAGCTATGGTGAGCGAACAACACATGCATGGGATGATATTACACAGCCGCCCCAAACAGTTACATTATATACCTGGCCATAAACAACCTTTGTGCTAATTGAAACAATCGATATTCGTAGGTGAGTTTCAGTGGATAGACCCTGGATATACACAAACGCGTACGCGTACGAAAGCAACATTGGCCTTATATTCTTTATCAAATCTGATTTTGAATACCCGAATGAGCTTCACCGCGTGCAAAACTATCATCCGTTGACTTCGGAAGCAGTCGTTGCCATGTGAATGGGTATCCCGATAAGAATGTACGTTTCTAGATGATTCTGGATGACAGTTTACTGAATGAACCAAGCCAGTTTCGAATTTGCACCGGAAACCAAACAAAGTTGTCCACCCACCAAACATGCGTTGTATCTGCGGTTGGGAATGCAGGTGTGTAAAGTTAACCGGGTACGAAAGCGGTGGTAAGAGAAAGAATAGACAGATGGATTGTCAAAAGAGGCATGAAAGCCAAGATTGCACCGAAACGCAACGCCTCTCATGAACAAAGGCCACTCCTGGAGGACAAATTTTTAATAAAGCAAACATGCCCACAAAAATCCTAGCTTCCGAGCAGATCATATTTGTGATATACTACAGGCTGCACGGTTCCTTGAAGGGTGAAGCAGCCGTTGGGAACTTAGCGAGCGAGATAAATCACGTATGAGGTCTCCAGAGCGTAGATGGCAAAAACAAGCGTTGTGGATTATTAATCTCTCCGCGTCAAAGAAACTTTTACGTGGGTAGTTTGATATGAGGACACCCAACGAAGTTTGCCAGGTTGATCTTTTGTTTCTACCATATGATTGAGTACGTGTGCGTACATACAAATGAGTATATGTTGCCAGAAGGTACAAGCAAACCGATCTGTTGACCTCTAACAATTTAAAGAGCGTGACAGAAGTATTCAAATACATTTCACTAACTGGTCCACATACTTGGCTTCGACTTCCACAGGTGGATCCAGACAAAGAAATACTAGTAGGAGAGTCAACAAAAACGTACCAGAAATCATCATCGAAGCTATATCAACGGTTACTAACCAAAAGCATTGACCCGGGGACGTTCTGTGCAATGAATGGTCAGAACTAACGGATAATTTCATTAGTAACGGTAGCATGGAGCTATTATCCCATCGACGAAAATGGAAGCAGAGATACGCGATATTCGCAGTCTGAACTATCATGTTTGTCAAGAGGATACAGGATACAGCTGACCATACAAATCATATCTAAACTGTTTCAAAAGTAAAATACGCGGAAGGAGATGTACCATTGCCCGCGTTTACCATTAACAACCCGAATTTCAAAGGTTCATTTGCGCAGCATCTGTGACAACTTCTTGAAGTTCGTTCTTGTTAAAGTGTGTGTTTCCCCTCAAACATATATTCCTGTTTTGCAGGTGTCTCAATGCCATTTTTGGAGCCAAACACGCATACATGTTATTACGAAAGGAAAATAATGGTGCTGATGCTAGCAAAGTTAAATTATCAAGATTGATATTTGGATGTTTGTCACAACTCCTTCGCTAAATACAGAGGCGCGTTTGTTTATCGCTTGTGGGGTCCAGAGGCACGTCAATGCTGTCATTTATAACGCTCACAGGAAACTAAAAAAAAATAGTTGGCAGTTTTCATGTAAAATAACTAACCAACAAGGTGTCAGAGCGTCAAAACACGTGTTCTTGGCATTTCAAATAAGGGATATGGTAAAAGTCTGACAGACCACTACAACGATGTTTGAAAAGTTAGGAGTTTCTTTGCGGTTAAAAGGTCATCTGAAACCCTCCGAAAAACTTTTGCTTGACTTCGAAATCAATTATGTCGCACGTGCACATGACAAACTGTTGTCGTAGATGAGCAGCTATCAGAACTCTAGCACGGGTCTGGGGATTGCCCAGCATAACTCCACTACGTTATATCCAATTTATTGGTTTGCTCTCGAGCACCAAGACCTGTACAAGAAGTTTGTGGTGGACATGAAATTCAAAGTGCGTGCAACTCAGCGTAACGTTCCTGATAACAAATACATTGTTGTGATTCTCTTTGATAATACTTGAATGATGTAATGCTCTTGTGGCCGAATGAAAGTTATAGACACGTATGTGGAAAATTTGTAATTGAACACCACAATGTAAAAGGGAAAATTATGTAATATCACGAAGTTAATGTTTGGTCTCAGTGAAAACCAACTCATGAAAATAAAGAGCGCGATATTAAATGATCACACTGAAACTTGCTCAGGCTAGTTAACTGGAAAATTCCCCGATTGACTAACCCAAACGTATTTTGTTTAGATGAAGGTGGCCAATCAAAATACCAGCTCTTTGACATTAATGTTGCCAAAGTATGAGGCGAATCAAATGCAGAATAGCAGAATATTTAAATTTCTCATTCAGATTTTAGCGATGCTGGATGCAGGTCATGCAGCTGAAAAAGTGTCCGTGTCCAGAATGTCTCTTCGAAAAGCTGAAGGAGGCGGAGCAGCTCGAGAGCGCACAGCATCTAAAGAACAGAAAAAATTCTTCGACTACCTGAGACGACTCGGAGAGGAAACGATATTCGTCACTCCTGGACCAGTCGGAGCAGAAAATGTCCCAGGTGATGCTGTTGACAATCTAAGAAGCATGTCCATTAACAGTTTCACAAAATTAATCAAGCACCTCTGATAAGCCCTCATGCGGATGAACTCAAAGACTTTCAGTCGAGATTCTCCGCATATGGGAAACCGAAACTTTAGTTTGTCAACAGAACCTGGAACACACGGGATAAATACGCGGTGACACCTCTACATCTTCCGTAAATGATTCGTAAGAAACGTACACGGCCAAGTGAAGCTGCTGATTATTTTAACAGACATTTCATGTTGAGAAACAAAGATCAGCTGCCGTTGAAAATCAGCACAGACGACCCGATATATTGACATCTCGTTGTTGAAACATTGCATGTACTTGTATCCCTACACAATCAGGGAGTATGGAGTCAAGGTTGTCACTTAGAAACTACGCTTCATACTAAACAACGTCAAGTGACATTTAAAGATACACAGGTGCAGCAACCCAACGCGGCGCCAGTGTGGGTCGTACCCTGTTTTCCACCAAGTGAATTTGTTTCAGTTGAGAAACCGGGCCATCGTTAGTCTATTTCCAGACCAGAATGTGATTTTTTTTCAATATTGAGCTAGAAAACTGCAAGCGTCCAATGTGGACAACAACAACAACATTGATTTTAACGCCGCCTGTCAACGTCCAAAAATCTGGAAGAGATCAATGAAATCTAGAAATCAGAGACTCTGCGTCAGTGGAATGTATTGTGCGCATATACAAACAACAGTCAAAAAGGCACGCAACAGAGTGAGCGGATAATCTTACCATGAATGAAAATCAAATCCAACAGATGCAAAAACTCATACATTTTCATTAACCGGTGAATGGGAGAGAAACAATAGCAAATGGCCCACTTGTTTTCACTACTCTAGAGGTGATATTGTAACGCCCAAATAATGTGTATTAAATGTCATCGTACTTGTTTATCATAGCCGTATCTAGAGGCAGGTGTAATACAAAGGCAATATTGATAAATGATCACCAGCGTGGTAGATTATTTTTGATGCGCACCATCACAGACGACGTTGCTCAAAGAAGTTTCATATATACATTATCGCTATCATTTGTCGCTAGCGATGACATCCAATTGGAAGGACTTTGCCTACCCAAATGGGTGCTTAACCATCTTTGGTGTTTGTGTTTAAGAGTTATCATTTCAATTTACGTGATGGACCCTAAACAGCCATGCGATGCTACGAAACTTACCCATGTGGTGTTAGAATGGGTTCGAGAGCATGCCTCTATCAATGTTGGTTTTTTTTTTGTCGACGAATGTCTGCATGACAACGTTTTTTAAAAAAACCTCGTATACGCTGAAATATAATGTAACCTGGGACAAGATAAAAAAATCATCCGTTGATACCGCCTTGATCTACGAGCACCAACTCAAAGCCTGCTTGGAATCATTGCATGAGCACGCAAAAACGCTTGGTCACTGATCACGTCGGCGTCAAGCGTGAAAACAAGCAAAAACTACATCTACAACGATGGAATAGAATCCACTGACGAATCCACCGCTATAAAATTCTCTGCCAATTATATCGAACTATCAATATTAATTCGACCAGCCAAAATCAACTGAGACTAATATTAACTAAAGAAGCGCTTGGTTCGTGAACAGTTTTTGGACAAAGATGATCACTAAAGACGCACTAGGTTCATGAACAGTTCTTGCAAAGATGATCGTTGAATGCAGAAGGCGAAGATGAAGGTGAATGTACAAGACAAAGGTTGTATTTATAGGTAAACCTGGAAGCATGCAACTAAATGCAGTAGACATAACTATTACTCAGGAAAATATTTTCTAAAATCGTTTTCCTCGCAAAATACAACCTCGTGTATGTGACTAACCGGGGCAACCACTGTTTGTATTTGCGAGGTGGGAAAAAGGACCACCGCGATTATCAAAGGCACGCCAATCGGATCTGTTCTATATAGATAGTAACGTGTTACGTGGGCAGTGCTGGCAAAATAATTTCGTTGCGGATACATCAACGAGTACGTGCCTATTCAGAAATTTTTGCTGACACCCAAAGCGGTCTCACTTCAATAAGCGAACTACAATCGGCAGCCATCAAAGAGGAAACTATTTCCACGATGGATTTTTAGACGGTATTGGCTGAAATGGATAACTTCTGAAGACTTCGCGCACAGATATGACACCGGCGCGCTGACGCATTAAAAGTAAAACCAAAAGAGGGATTTGATTTACATGCGATAAAATTCGAGTAAACGATTAAAATCGTCAGTGATTGCAATAGCTTCTAGAGAAAAAATGTGGAGGTCACAAATCGTAATAGCTTCCGCAAAACAATTGGGGTCTAAAAAGCAGTGATTCAATGGGGCAAGGCGCCCACGGGAAAGGCATTATACTGACGAGATCCGCGATTGTACGCACGGGACAATATTACGTGGTGCACTCACATGTTCAAAAATCGTGGTGAGGGGGCGGATTTCAAGGCTCGGACCTGCATCCTTATCCACTGTCTCAAACTCACAGTTGACTACAACTGCGCGGAAATGACAGTTGCAAACGCTTATCAAGTGAGACCCAATTTTAAAAAAAAATACAACAGTGGGACATGAACTACGAGGGGACTCGAGTGGCTGAGTGGTCTAAAGCGCTCTCATTTACGGATCACTGCCGTCTCACCTCTATCTGCGTGGGTTCGAGTCTAAGATTCGGCGAATGTGGATATATGAGAAAGCTTGCCAGTAGCTTTTCGTAGGTCAGTGGTTCTTTCAGGTGATTTCACGGTTTCTTCCTCCACCATTAATACTGGCCGCCATGTATAGCCTATTGTGTGCTGAAAAATGGCGTTAAGCCCAACAACAACAACAACAACAACAAAATGAACTACGGGTTTGTTTCTATGCCAAATTATAGTTGCTTTGTGAAATGCTATGAGGGTGTCATTCACAGTTAGTCTAAGACATACATACATACATTTAATCTGTGACCTTGAATTAAATGCAAAACACAACTGGCACAAAGGTTTTCTACATAAATCTGACGATTCGTTAGGCCCTCGTCAGGTGGCCATATCTTTATAACATCCTTGATGCTAATGATGGAGATAGTATGGAATGCTTATGCGTATCTCTACTATTATTAATATACTCCATGGCCAATCACGTGACATTGTTTGGCGATATCTAACATTAAAGTAACTATTAATTTTAATGACTAGTTGCTTTCTGAAAAAAATCTAAGACCGCAATTTACTGAATAAAAATATACGTTTCCATGACAAAGAGATGATAGCCTTGAGAAAACTATATGACTGATATTTGGTCTCTAATCTATTCCATTCCCTCATGAAACATTGATTTATAGAAACAATCTAAGACCGCAATTTACTGAATCAAAAAAGTCAACGTTTCCATGAGAAAGAGATGATAGCCTTGAGAAAACGATTTGACTGCTAACTGGTTTCTAATCTATTCCATTCCCTCATGAAACATTCATTTATATTTCCTCGACATGTTCCACGTGATAGCTGGTAACCTGATGGGAAAACAAGAAGTATATACATGAAACAAAATCATGGGCCTTAATGCTATTTAGGTATGTCTGGTGTCTGTCTAGCATTAGTCCAGTATGTATCAAGTTATGTCTACAATGTGTCTAGTTATTGTAATGTGTTTAAATTAGGTAGACATTATAAGCGTGCAAGACTATATAAAGTATGTTTCAAGTGTTTCCTGAATAAATGTGCATTTGGGTTAAACAAAGATGAGATGTTGGAGAGGTAGCTCATACTTGATTATGATGTAGTTATATCCAGCGCTAAAGCAATTTGAGAAGAACATTCTTATGTCAACCCAGCTGAAATATGGGAAATACAAAAAAATTAAAGAAATAAAAGCAAATTGTAATTCTTACATTTAGACATTTGCTGTTTGCGTTTCGTATGCCGTCACAGAAGCCCAGGTTGCACTGGAAATAGAGGTCACTGTTATCCGGTGGTCGGTACATACTGATGGTCAGCTGTCCAGAGTGCGAAATAAACTTATTGCCGTTGGTCAGAGTAGAGGTGAACCCAGAACTTGGAGAAAAGTCTATACCTTGAATCGCACATCTGAAACACCATAGTATATGTCATGTCAGTTCTTTCATTTTATTTCGTGAATTGACCATGTAGGTGGCGTCAAAATTTATTTCCTTCTTAGGTATTTGCCAAAACCCCACATACCATACGTCTTTCTTGATTATACATACATACATACATACATACATACATACATACATACATACATACATACATACATACATACATACATACATACATACATACATACATACATACATACATACATACATACATACCTACCTACCTACCTACCTACCTACCTACCTACCTACCTACCTACCTACATAGTCCGTACTTTTAAACAAACAGAAGTATAAAAGAGGTGAAAGAATATTCACTCTTACTTCTACATGGCGTAATTAAGACTAGTTTATAATCAAATTTAATCGATATTATCAATGAACGTGTAATCTACTTGTTGTTACACTGAAATATTGCCTAGTTTTGTATATAGGAACGGTACCGTTACGCTATTAGTCCAGTATTCAAGGAGAGATACGGTTATGATGTAGGTGTACTGCTATGCTTAAGTCGAATACAAAATTTGTGATCATTACAGATGATTTTTATGATTTTTTTTTAATCAAACAAACTGATAATCGCTACAAGTTCCTCTTATCCGGTGGTCGGTACATGCTGATGGTCAGCTGTCCAGAGTGCGAAATAAACTTATTGCCGTTGGTCAGAGTAGAGGTGAACCAGAACTTGGAATAAAGTCTATACCTGGAATTGCACATCATCTGAAACGCCATGGTACATGTCATGTCAGTTCCTTCATTTTATTTCGTGAAATGAAACTTGTTTAATCAAACAAAATGATAATCGCTACAAGTTTCTAGTGGAATATAATGATGATCGAACATAGATTAATATGTAGTGAACATCAGTTAACCTTTCATCTCTGGCGGAATACACAATCTTTAAACTAAATTAAAGAGAAAAAGTACCAAATTAATGCAACTTACCCTTTTGAATCTATTATATTTTTCGTGACGTTACTCTGGTCGGGAAAAATAATAAACTTGCTTACTTTGCAGTTGTACATGTAGCAACCCCAAAAGTCAACAGGCTCTGTATAGAGAAAGTGGTTTTTAAATTTTGGAAATAAAATATAAGACATGCATCAAACCTGCCTTTATTTGCATCGATTAAATACGATTAGATGAACTATACGTTTTGGTGCATCATTTTACATTTGGGCAGCTTTTGACCAAGATAAACTATACCAATGGGGAAAAAAATCGCTGGAACCTATATAATCTTTACAAGTAACCTTTCTGGTATAATTCAGAAACGGTTTATATAAGGTTTTCTACAGATCCGCTCATCATGTTATATGCCTCTGCTAAGGTATAAAGAAAAAAAAATAGTGCAAACCCACTGTGTTATCCATTTTCGTTCTGCGTCAAAATAATTATGCGTCAAAATAATTCTCTCTCTCTCTCTCTCTCTCTCTCTCTCTCTCTCTCTCTCTCTCTCTCTCTCTCTCTCTCTCTCTCTCTCTCTCTCTCTCTCTCTCTCTCTCTCTCTCTCTCTCTCTCTCTCTCTCTCTCTCAAACTCTAAAAATGCCCTTCAGTTAAAATTCCAAAACCTATCTTAGACAGAAATCTACCTTGCAGTTAAACTTCCCTAAATATTAGACAGAAATGTACCTTACAATTAAACTTCCCTAAATCTATCATAGACTGAAATCTACATTCCAGTAAAACGTCCTTAAACATAGCTTTCTGACACTAAACGTCTTGTGCAAAATGACTATATAAAATTTGCAACACAAGAAAGACATCTACATAATGACAATTGTGTGGACATAACAGTAAAATGGGTCAATTATAAGCTGAATAACAACATAGCCGTGACATACTTATGTAAGAATGGCAATAATTATTTGAAACCTTTTTTTTCCTAAATCTTTTCTCAGATTTCGAATGAAAACATGATTTAAAGTAACACTTTAAAAAGTAGGTTTTCTTTAAACAGAGTGAGCGCTTCATCCCACCAGTTTAGGATAGAAGTAGTTACATGATGTGTAGGTCAATACTCCGAAATATTGTGACCGCTACGTTGGCCGAAATAGTTATAGCGGCCGCTTTGTATGCGGGACGTGGCTGGTTCGAACGCCAAGCGAGTCATACCAAAGACTTATATAAATCATAGTTTCAGCTTCCTCGCTTGGTGCTCAGCATTAAGAAGTTAGCGTTAGGACTGGTCGGCCTGGTGTCATGGTAATTGGACTGGTTGGGACATGATGCTACATATCTACTAGACATCGCAATAAATTGTCACACTGCAAACATCGTAGCAATATGACTAAAATTGTTAAAGCTAAGTAAAAAATCCTAAATATCGCGCACACACACACACACACACGTGCGTATTGTAATGGAAATGAGGTATCACATTCCATTAGCTTGTTGTATCTTGATGGATTTTCCAACTAAATCGTTATTAATAGTATAATTCATTGAAAGTTTGATTGCTGATAATTCATAATTTCTAAAGAAACAATTATTAAGCAATGTTATGAAGTTTTGCTCTTAGACATAACTAAAGTCAGTAGTCCAATCCCCAACCCCACCCTCACCTTCAACCATATTCCCCGTCCATCCATCTGTATTTTTTTTATTTGTGAAAATATTTTGCTTGCATAAGTTATGCTAATTTTATATGCTATCAAATAACAGCCTTTGTATTATATTGATATTTCATATAGCATGATGTGTTTTAACGATATTTTTTTAAATATGGTATAATGAAGGAACCATTGCCTAAAATATTGTTTATATGTGATTATGACACGGGTTATCTGGCTCTTGGAGTTATCGTACCTGAATACCATTAAGAATAAATTAATCTGTATCTATGAAAGGTGGACAAAGGTCAAAAAAATTATTTGTTCTCTCGTATGAATTGCATAAAAAACGTGGTTGCTGAAGTTCTCTTTGGACTTGTATGCATACACAATCAATAAGAGAGTATCCAAACATATTTAAATAAGACGAAAGACATACAGGTACAGAAAAGAACTGTTCCCGCGCCTTTAGAAGCAAAAGAGAGGACTGTATTACCTTGTCCATAACATTAAAAATTAGTTTTTCTATTTCTTTCCGTCGTTACCACCGACTTCAGCAGGATGAATGGAATGCATACACTCTTTTATTCGTCTTCTTCGGCAAGGGAGATTTGAACAATCGATCGTCCGATGAATCGTAGTGCTGTGGGAACGCGTTGAGACGTCGTTCCCTTACATTTTGTGCTTGCCATCCACCACCCCACCCTTCACTTCTTTATGTAACAGCACACAACTGATTATTTTTGCTACTGACACAAGAATGCTCTGAGACAGGTTTCTATATAGCAATAGGTAATATAGATAACTGACTATAATTAGAGCAATTAATAATTTACTGTTAGACTAGAAACTTTCATGGTTCATGCTTTCTTCGATAAAGAAAGAAAATGTATCAAAAGGCAAATCGTTTTCCATTTAAACCATTTTAGCAGGTAATCTTTACTCTTCACATTGAACGGATGCAATTCAAAGGACCAATTTACACGTACATTATATTTTAAGCATTTGGCAAACTTGGTCACCTTTCTACTATATATATGTATTTTTTCAAGCGAACAGTATAGTACCCCTCCTATCGGTTAACGAGTTTGTGGAGCGCTGTGAGTTCCTGTTCAGTGGAACAAGAAGAGCCCTGGCCGCAAACGAATTTCCAGCAGTTTAAATCCATTTCGTGGCTTTTTCCTGCTATCTTAATTCTGTCATTTACAAAAGACAATTAAAGACAATGAAGCACCAATTTATACATATCTGTCATTTCCACATTAGGTTTATTAATTTCACCTCAAACATTTTACTATTAAGCATGTGCAGACACCATAAATTTTAACAAAATCGATTTATGAATGAATATTTGTTTATAAAAAATATAAATTCCCAAACCCTTTCCCATGGATTTAACTTCTAGTAGTTGTCTGAAGGATTATAAGACAGAATTCTATTTGGACTGATTTGTGCTCAGGCGGTAGTATTGATTGATGTCTAGATCTCTCTCACTCTCTGTAATGTGAAAGAGGATTGGCGCAGGTGGGGTGGGGTGGCTGATGGATAGAGTAGCAGTTTGTTCATTAATCACACTCTGGCAGCATAAGTTAGTTTGCAAATTCTTGTTATTAGGGTGCCTTTTCATCTACTTTTTACCCCCACTCTATCGTCTGGGTCAACTGCTCGTTTCGACGGCCCCTTCCCCGTTAAAACGATACTGGCTATGAGATAAACGATACCTCTGACGATTAGAAAATTACAAACCTGTATAAGTGTCATCAAGATTCATATTGACCCGTAGAAATACTCGATCTCCCACCATAACTTTGGTGACAGACTGTTCGGAAGACACCAACACTGCTTCCATCGTTAGAGTCTGGCGAGACGATTGAATAACCTTGTCAAGGTTGTTATAGCTGGACAAAAACAAATTAAAGCTTAAATCACAATTAATCAAATATTAGCGTAAGTAAACCCTCTGTTTTGTTACAGATCAGTCTGTAAATTGCAGCTGTAGTCAGAGAGAGAGAGAGAGAGAGAGAGAGAGAGAATTTGACTTCTGTGCAGCCGTGTGTACTTTTCAAAGAATATACAGGGAAACATAAAATGGAGGAGTTATTATTTGTACATATTTGTCTCTCTGTCCGTCAGTTGCTTGTTTCATGATCACAAATCGTATAGATTGCAGTGTTTTCGGAGCAATGCATGTTGTTCTCTCCTCTTGTTTTAAAGTCCTTGGGTAAATTAAAATTTTTATATCTTATTTATGAAAATGTTTAAAACTGAGAGCCATTTCAGTGACTCAGCCCTTCTCCCACAGCCTGTCAAAGTAGCATTAAATAAATAACTTGGTAATACATATCACAAAAAAAAAACGTTGCGGGGAGGTTTCTCTTTTTAGCGAATGCTGGCTCTGTATGCAATTCCTTGAAATCTTCGAATATTGGCTAATAATTTGATTAGTTCCAGACAGGAGAAATATGTACCTCAAGGAATTTGCAGTATTAAGCATTAGCGTGTATTTTATTTTTTTTTTAACCAAAATGCGCACTCCTTTGTACAAATTCGTTGAAAACAACAACACATGGCAAAGTAACTGTAATGTGAACTACGTTTTCCAAAAGCTTGCATTGGAAGTAACTGACGTACCTCACAGAGATTACAGTAGACAGATAGGCATCTATGGCACTGGTGTACGAACAGGAAAATATGAAGTATCTGTCATCTACATCATTCATCCCGAGTTTCTCGTGCGATCGGAACATAATACGAACTGTTTGTGTGTTAGCCTGAAAAACAAGGATTAAGTCTGTACCATCAACGTATCTGACTATTGGAGACTCCTGGTAAATTAATCATGACCTATGGGATATTGAAAAATATAACTACAACGTTTTTCTTTGTTTTTTGTTTTTGTTGGTTTTGTTCATTTTAGTTAGAGGGTTTTTTGCATTGTTTTGTTTTGCTTTTATGGATTCAAACGCAGTAGATCGAACATATTTCTTTTTAAGATCCAATAGAAAGTGAATAATATATTCAATCTCGTTCACTCGAACTACACATCTTTCGAACAAATATGTTAGGTCGTTTGGGTGTTTGAGTTTCCTTACTTCAACTGTTAATAATGTTTTTTTCTTTCGCAACAGTATCATTTTCAATTAAACATAGTATTTATTTGTACAGAAAACTTTCTGCTATTCATTGCTATTCATTATTTGTCAGAGATTTATATATATATATATATATATATATATATATATATATATATATATATATATATATATATATATAGAGAGAGAGAGAGAGAGAGAGAGAGAGAGAGAGAGAGAGAGAGAGTTAAATGCAAACAATACTACTATCATACAGGTTATAGAAATAAATTCTTACTCGTACTTTTGAATCCAGGTCTACGAGTAAATGGCACACACACACACACACACACACATATTTATATATATATATATATATATATATATATATATATATATATATATATATATATATATATATATATATATATGTGGGTGAAAAATATATAAAATCCTTGTACAAGAATCGAATATTTCAATATAAACGCATCTATTGTCTTCCCTGGCAAGACAAAATTACGTATATAACCAGTCGGTGGCTCGGTGCATAGAGATGAATATGCTGTCTTAATTCAACAATCCTCAGTGTGGTATAAATTCATGAGCACCGGATTTAATTTCGAGATAAGTAAATGATTTTATGTGATGAATATTTGCAATAAAAATTAACTATACTGTATGGCTCCCCAAAGCCAACCGATATATGTAACTACACCAATATTAAACTGGTTTAAAATACAGGAGGGTGGGGACCTGGCTATGATGGATAACATAAAAGCACGTTCAGATTTCTGACTTAGGAATTTGGTGAGGAAACTGTTTCCCCATTTACCAACTTTGTGGTAGGGGTGGAAGGTGCTTTAGTCCAAGAGCATACCAGATATTCAAAGCCGCAAGAGTCCGGTAGAGTTGATGGTGAAGGACTCAGAGATAAAGTCTTGGTCACAGTAATTTCACGCTCGGTATAAATGATCGACGTACAGGTGGTGAGCTTGGACCTTGTTCCAAAATCTACAGGGTAGTAGTCTTCGACAATGTCGTCATTTTTTGCAAGTGAGGCCCGAACCATCAGACTCTGCGTTTCCGAATTCTTGTAACAATGTATATAGGCTGAAAATAACAAATGGTTGATTATTTTTTTCCATACATTTCCTCAGATATACTAAATAATATTTTGAAATAACACAACATAAGTGACCAATCGTGATTTAGTAATTCATGACTTCGTCTAAAATTAAAACTTCATGAAAAATGAACTTTTGCCGAAGTACGTTTTCTAGCACTCTTAAAACGGAATGTTGAATATTATATTAACTTATTTGAAACCTTTATGCAGGTATGGTGCTATTTATTCTTTACTTTGCTATTTTCTGAGATACATCATTAATACCAGAAATTTATTGTTATTTATATTTACGAGTGCATATGTCATGCACTAAATTAAAATATAAAAAGATAACATTAAAAATAAAGCAGTTAACAATGATAAATCCAGCTCAACGTTCACCCATTACAAGTGCTGTATTGATATGAAGTGGGCACAATTTATACTTACCTTGTTTTGTACTTGCACTCTCTCCATACTGTATGACCACGATCATCTGAGAAAAAAATATCAATCGTGAATGAATGAATATGTTAGTGTGTGTGTGTGTGTGTGTGTGTGTGTGTGTGTGTGTGTGTGTGTGTGTCTACATATAATTTATGGCATTGTATGTGTCAAGTTTGACATCAGATCATCTGATTCATCAACTCGTAATACGTAGACTTTTTAATTTAGTAATTCATAAAAAAATAAAATAACAAGAGAATCATTATGTATCTTTCACTTGTTTTTAAAATATCGTGCATTAGTAGATTTTAAAAAAATAACAATAATATATTAACGTGTTATTTATTCATATTTTGAATATTCTTGACTTACCAAGAGAACAGGTAGTGTCATTCCGTACCAACAGGCCATTCTGACACGAGAAACTGAGAAAAATGAAATCTAGTTAATATTAAATTGATGATTTGGCATTAGTACTTACTTAAATTTATACTTACAGATGGGCTGAATGATTTGTAATATTTACATAGGATGGCAGTTTGATATGAGCTCAAATGCAATATTGTATATGTATTGATGGTAAATACACATTGTCTATAATAAAACGCAAACTTGCACCATTAAACAACTTTTAGAGTACATTATAGATGCCGTAGTCATGTTCGCGTACAGTAACGAATACAGCAAAGAGTACATAACCCATTTTGTTTTGTCGGATATGGGCGTATGTTTTTTTGGGGGAGGGGTGCTGGGAATCAATAGAACAACGATCACTAATGAGCCAAGATGCCTGCTAGTGAGCAATTGGATCTATCTAGAAGCTGTTGGCATGACATCATAAGCACTAGAAGACATTAAAGAACTACGATGCCTGACAATGAGCTACTGGATCTATGTAGAAGCTATTTGCACGACATCATAAGCACAAAAAACAATAAAGAACTACGATGCCTGACAATGAGCTATCGGATTTAGGTGTACGTTGAAATCATGAGCAAAACAAGCAGTATAGAACATATTCTACATCATTGTGATCTATCAGGCGAGTTTCTACGTTGTTCGCATTTTTGACAGCGTTGTAAATGCAAACATAAGACACGATGTTTATAACGGGGGAGGTGGATACTTCATTAAAAGCATTGCTAACAAAATACATCAAGGTAGGACATGACAAGTTTTCCTGATTGTAGCTTAAAAACTAGAAAGGAAAACCAGATAATACTCGCAATTTAGAAAGTTAAATAATAGATAAGGAAGCATATCAAAACTTAAAAAATATGTTAGAATAATAATGAGGCATCTTGACTTGCGTTGGTCTGTATTTACGGGTTTTTTATTCGTATTGTTGCTTTGACAACTCTGGATTATATCGCTACAATGTCTGCAGTGTGGCATTTTATACTGATGACTAGCACTGAGACATCATGCCGCATTCATGCAGCATTATGTTCCACCCAATTACATTATACTGACACCAGGCCGACCAGTCCTATCACTGAGCTCTTAATTCTGAGCGTTAAGCAAGGCACGTGGTACACCTGTTGCTTATTCGCTCTCACTGGTACATATCTCAAGATTTATGTCATTATACTATAGGGTTTTTCATATCTCTAATTTAAAAAAATTAAAAAACTTTAACTAAATAAACAATATTACTATGTACATATAATGCTGAAATTGCGAGACATTGCTAAAAAGAGCATTATAGAATCCGAAAAAAAATGCTTCTGCATTTGGAGGATATGATAACAGTTACAAACTCGACGATCAGACTATTTTAGCTAATTTTAACTCCACAAATTTATATCATCTTTTACAACCTGTTATATCTCTAGACCTTGAGGCTCATAAAAGCATTAAACTCATAGTCCAGTATCATACGATTTTATCGAAGTTACAGGCAGTTGAGGATGTACTTTTGGAAACAAAATGTTTTGACAGCGAACTCTCGGAACCTTATTTAACAGCTAAGTCGAGGAAAATACTAACTAGAAAAAATATTGCTATGATCGCCGATGAAATACATCAACAAATAAAGAAAAATTAGAAGAATTTACTTCGTCAGAGTCAGGTTGGAAATTTGAAAATAATAAAAGCGATTTTTTTTCACACATCAAAATATAATGTACTTCGCGGTAGTTCGTTCGTCGATCTTCCTCAAACAATTAAAAACAAAAAATGCTGTATAAATGTCAGAAACAACGATGATAGAAGTTTCCAGTAGTCTATTTTCCGCGATATTTCCCAATAATCAAAATTCCGATCGCGTTACTTAGTATGTTCCGGACAACAACGAACTAAATTTTGATGTTATCAACTTCCCAATAACAGAAAATCATATACCAAAGTTCAAAAAGCAAAACGGTATCTCAGTAAATGTTTTCGGACTAGACGAGAAGGTAAAAAATTGCCCTAGATATATCTCAGAAAATGTTTCTCAAAAGACAATAAATTTATTATTTTTTCATGGATATTACTGTTGGATAAAAAACTTTAACGGACTATTTGGCGGACAGTACAGTTAAAACAAAAACGAGAAATATTTATGTTATAGATGTCTGCAAGGCTTTACTAACAATGAAAGACTGCAGGAGCATCTGAAATACTGCGTCAACGGGAACAAAATAACTATGCCTAGCGAAAAAGAAGAAATATTAAAATTTAAAAATTATAATCATAAATTAAATATTCCTTTTGTTATTTACGCCGATTTCGAGTGCCTACTCGTTCCCGTAGCTGGAGCAGAAAATAATCCAAACAAATCAAGTACCAGGAAAATGCAACAGCATTTTTCTTGCGGAGTAGCTTATAAAGTAGTTTATTGCGCCAGCGATAAATTTTCATCGCCAATAAGGTTATATAGAGGTGAAAACTTGGTTACTAAAATATTTAATAGACGAAGGCAATACAATTTCTAACAGGTTACATAGAACAGCTCCGATCAGAATAACATCTAAACAACAACTCGACTTTGGTGAGGCAGTTAATTGTCTTAGTTGTGAACAGTTGCTGGCGGACTCCAAGGTGCGAGATCACTGTCATTTGACTGACTAATATCGCAGAGCAGCTCATAACATTTGTAATTTGAAATTTCATGCTCCAGATTTTATTCCCGTAATTTTACATAACTTTCGTGGCTATGACAGTCACATCATTGTAGAAGCTTTTGGTGATAAAAATTTTAAAGCAAAACTGAAATTAAGTTTCATCGACAGTATGCAATTTATGGCAGCATCATTAGACGAGCTCGTGAAAGGTTGCAGCAATTTCGCTAACCTAAAGAGTTGCTTCGGAGAAACTATATCGATCGTAAAAAAAAAAGTATTTTTTCTTATGAGTATCTTGACGATTGGAGCAAATTTAATGAAAATTCTCTACCTGGCAAAGGTAAATTTTACTCGCAGCTTAAGAATGAAAACATCAGTGACGACGAGTATAAATATGCGCAAGATATGTGGAATAAATTTGCTGTAAAACGTTTGGCGATTTTCAAGATTTATATCTGGAAACGGATGTTTTATTCCTAGCGGATGTTTTCGAAAATTTTCGTCAGGTTAGTCATGCAAATTACGGATTAGATCCTTGTTGCTATTATTCTTCTCCAGAGCTTTCTTGGGACGCTTTACTAAAAACTAGCAAAATAGAATTAGATTTTTTAACAGATGTCGATATGTTTAGCTTTATTGAAAAAGGCATCAGATGCGGAATTAGCGTTAAAACAAAAAATAATATGCAGCGGCTAATAATAATTTAAAAAGTTGTGATAAAATTCTTCCGTCTAGTTATATTATTTATCTCGACTGTGTGAATTTGTACGGTGGGGTCTATTATAGCCAATGCCTTGCGGTGGGTTTCATTGGATAACTCCGAACCAATTTCTTAAAGAAATTGAGAAAAATCTTCCGAAAGATATTTCATGTTTTATTGAAGTTGATCTATACTATCCTTGTTCGTTACACGATCTACATAACGACTATCCGTTTTGCGCAGAGTCGATGACGATTAATTACAGTTTATCGTTATCGCCTGAACAACGAACAATGACAACAGCAAAAAAAAATATCGTTAATGAGCTACTTCCAAATTTGTTAGATTAAAGTAATTACGTCATGCATTACAAAAGCAAGCAGTAGATGATGGACTAAGTCGGAGAAAAGTCCATCGCGTGCTAAAGTTCAATCAGTCGCGGTGGATGGCAGATTATATTGACCTAAATACAAAACGTCGTGCCATGGCTAAAACCGAATTTGAGAAAAACTTGTTTCAAAGTAATGAACAACTCAGTGTTTGGTAAGACTATGGAAAATATACGCAAGAGAATTTCGAATACGATTGTTAATGATGTCAATCGCAGAAATAAATTAGTTAATGATAATGGTTTTGTTAGTATGAAAATATTTAATGAAAATCTTGCTGTAATACAACGACGAAAGACAAATTTAAAGTTAAATAAACCAATTTATATTGGTGCAGCTGTATATATAATTTTGCTGGCCCACGCAATTTAGTTCGTATGTTTAGCAGCACTGGGAAATCCATTTTATATACAAGATAAAATTTTAAAAAATCATGTATTTCTATATATCATTTATGTTAAAGTTTTTAAAATCAGATATATTTTATCTTTTATGTCATTTCGTTTAGCCGCGACTTTGTAAGCGAGCGTCATTTTGAAGCTCTATATACTGCCAGCATTAGATATTTCGCTCTTATGTGTAATATGAAATCAAAAATTCATTTATTCTTGAATTATTTATAATATTTAGTTTTTAAACAGAAAATATAACGCAAAATTACGTGTTTTTAAAATCAGAATATGTAATGCTGTTTTTGGTAGCTATATAATAGCTTTTTCAATAGATATATATTTGTAATGAGTCCAATAGCTCATTGCTATCGCGCTGGATTTTCATGCTCAAGGTCCATTGTTCGAAACCCATGAGAGGCAAATTGTCTGCGGGGGCGATCTAATCTTTATAATTTATTGGGGGCCTTGGTCAGAGCCCCATTCTATTTGTGAATAGAAATGAGTATACCTACCCACTACGTCACAATACGTTGTGGGTGCCAGTTTTGCAAACCAACGATTTGATATTTGGTGGTGGGTGTGCAAGTTTCTATTTACAGGTAGAGAAAAGGCCATCAATATCATCTTCATTGTATATGTATATATATATATATATATATATATATATATATATATATATATATATATATATATATATATATATATATATATATATATATATATATATATATATATATATATATATATATATATATATAATTACCTTCATTGTATATAGCCACTATCTTCATTGTATACACCATAATCACCTTCATTGTATATAACCATTACTTCATTACATATAATCATAAATGTGACCTCTGAACTTGCTCGGATGTCAAAAGCTAACATGGGAGTTCACAAAGGTCAAAATGTGATGTATCTAATTAAGTTTGTATACGACCTCTGAACTTGCTCAGATGTCAAAAGGCAACCTGGGTGTTCACAAAGGTTACAATGTGTTGTCCTTAAATGTGAACCTCTGAACCTTCATTGTATATAACCATTACTTTATTGTATATAATCATAGATGTTACCTCTGAACTTTCTCGGATGTCAAAAGGCAACCTGGGAGTTCACAAAGGTCAAAATGTGATGTCTTCATAAATCAATATAATGACTATCTGTAAATATATAATCATATATAATCATGTTCATACATATTCATGCAATCAGTTTATCTGTAACCTCTGACCTTGCTAAGATGCTGTTTGACAACATGGGAATTCTGTTTCGTCTTTCGAATTACCTCTGGTCCTACTATGATGTTGTTTGACACCTTAGGGGATCGCATGGGGATTGTGTTTCGTCTTTCGAATTTCCTCTGGTCCTGCTAAGATGTTGTTTGACACCTTAGGGGATCACATGAGTATTAATTTGAAGATTGTAAAAATATATTTTATAATTTTATAGCAGAAATATCCTTAGCAAAAAATATATCGACTATGTTATTGATAAATGTCATCACTTTATCTGGCCAGCCGAAAATTCTCATATCATTTTCAGTAGCGATTAACCACACTGACCCATATTTCGGCGATATATGATAGCCTACTTTTTTAAAACAATCGCTTATTATATTTGGTTTCATACCAGAATAATCTGACGCTGCTTTGATCGAATTAAATCTTTTACAAAATCTGTTTGTTAGATCGAATCCGACATGTCTGACTGATGGTTTACAATAAGACATTATATGTATTTCATTTGTTTAATATAACAATTTGTCTACAAAAAATAAATAGGTGATGATTATGTTTAAGAAACACCCTGCCCGACAAGACATATTTTGTCAGAAAGACTTATCATTTTGAGCTAACAAAGGCTGATGACAAAAATGTTAACTTACAGCGTTTTTTTGGGGGGGACAGGAGGATCTCTGATACAGAATTATGACCTATCTTTACTACTCCTGAGATAGCGAGACTGGGCAGTGTAGCAGAGACAGTGTTCCGCTACAGTAGGCGTTACGTCATGGCCAGTATAAATCGTGGAGAAAGAACATGGAAAGAAATCCAGAATGAACCACAGCAGCTACTGGCACGCTTTCTCACGTACTCACATTGCCCAACCCCGAGATTCGAACTCACGCAGAGTTGAAATGGCAGTGATCCGTAACGGTGAGCGCTTTAGACCACTCAGCCACACGCCTCCCCCCCAAGTTATCTACATTCGTCGGGTTATTTGATGAAAATATTACAGTTATATATCAAAACCTTCCACTTATAATAGAAAATCGATGCAATGCATGTCGGTCGTAGCTCGTATGGCCGACTTTTATAGCCGTAACATATTTTCAAATATCAAAGTAAAACAATAAATTTTATTAAAATGCGAAGCTAATAAAGTAAAATTACGTGTGAAATATTGTTCTCGATATTCATGTGAAAATTAAAGACATTATGATTATATAATATATAAGCAAGGATTTGATGATGATACCCGTTATAGGATTGATATTCTTATATTCACTCAGAACCTGTAAATGAGATCCTCAAGGAAGCACTTCCACCCCTACCTCCCTCCTCAACATTATTGTAATTAAACGACCCTACCATTTTCGATCAGCTAACCATGGCCTACATAGACACAAATAATGGATTACAGTTCTGGAGAATATCTTGTTCAAAAGCGGTTGCTATGTAAAGATTTATGTAAGCCATCAGCACATACCGAAAAAAAAAGTTATTGTTGTTATGGCTTTAGCGGCCAGTATATTTGAAGAAGCAAGTATCCGACAGAACCGTTGGAAGAACCACCGACCCACGGGAAACTACTGTCAAACTTTCTCACGTACAAAGTTAGGCCGAGCCTGAGACTCGAACCCACATGGACAACGGTGAGATATCAGTGATATATTATGACGATCGCTGTAGACCACTCTGCCATCCGGGACCAAAAGCACAACAGTCTATGTTAAACTAAATCTGACGCTAAGTAAACCATACCAGCACTGAAAATACCAATACCAGATATTTTTAAATTCTCTTTTTGAAAAAATCATAGTTACAATTTACACACACACACACACACACATATATATATATATATATATATATATATATATATTTATATATATATATATATATATTTATATATATATATATATATATATATGTGTGTGTGTGTATGTGTTTATTGCAGTCGACATCTACTAGCACAGTTTCTAAAAAAATTTAAGATTTAAGTATTATAATATACATACCTCTGTTTTGTTATACAGTTATTTTCAGGATTCGAAAGTACTTGCGTTCTTCCAGTCAATAAACACAACCCGACGACTACCCGTCATAAACCGTGCTTGGCAACTTCACAGTAAATATACTTTAACTCCCATCGTGTACCTTACGAAAGGCCAGTCATGCGGATCGAAGTCAAGCTCATCAACGGAGCCACAGACCGTGCAATACATTTCAATGCATACTGAATACCTCTCTCTATTATTAGTAGCCCAGTTTACCGGTCGTTAAATATTTTAGGAAATGAACTGTCTCTGGTATGTAGGTATTTCCAAAATACAATAACGAACTTGATTCAAGCATGTTCTTGTACAAAGTAAATAATTCTTGGAATATAAAATAGATTTATCGCTGTGTAAAAATTAAGTAATGCTTTATCATGTCTATGTTAACATCAATACTGCACAAAGTTATCATGTTATCAACATTAACATCAATACTGCAAAGTTATCATGTTATCAAAGTTAACATCCATACTGCACAAAGTTATGTTATCAACATTAACATCAATACTGCAAAGTTATCATGTTATCAAAGTTAACATCAATACTACACAAAGTTATCATGTTATCAACGTTAACATCAATACTGCACAAAGTTATGTTATCAACATTAACATCAATACTGCACAAAGTTATCATGTTATCAACGTTAACATCAATACTGCACAAAGTTATCATGTTATTAACATTAACATCAATACTGCACAAAGTTATCATGTTATCAACATTAACATCAATACTGCAAAGTTATCAAGTTATCAACGTTAACATCAATACTGCAAAGTTATCATGTTATCAACGTTAACATCAATACTACAAAGTTATGTTATCAACGTTAACATCAATTTTGCAAAGTTAACATGTTATCAACGTTAACATCAATACTGCACAAAGTTATCTTGTCCATTTCGATATTAAAATCATTAATGCACCAAATTATCTTGTCTATTTCGATGTTAACATCAATACTGCACCAAGTTATGAAGTAAGCATCCATACTACACAGTTATTTAAATATTAGCATCAATAAAACACAAAGTTATCATGTCTATTTCAATGTTAACATCAATACTACACTAAGTTATCAATACCATACCAAGTTATTCTGTTTGTTCAATGTTAACATCATTACTATACTAAGTTAACATGTTTATTGCAATGTTAACATATTAAAATGCACCACGTTATCATGTCTATTTCAGTGTTAACATCATTACTACATAAAGTTACCATGTCTATTTCAGTGCTAGCATCAGTACTGCACAAACTTAACTGAATAAAAATAGTAATCCGTTCATTACATTCCCAATGATGAGACAGATAAGGTGAAAAGAAAAGGTGAGGGTTATAACCTACCTTTAATGCGGAACATTCTTCTTATATTGCTAAACATTCATGTACCTATATTACATGTGTCTAACAATCTGTCTTTCCATTTTCCATTAACTCTAAGTACCGATGATGTGATGTTTATCCAGTGGCATCTCGAGGGATAGCGGTGCCCATAGGCGTCAGGAGAAGATGTTCCGTCAAGAGCTTTTTATTTCTTTTTAATTTATTTTACTTTTTTATTATTTTTTTTATTTATTTATTTATTTATTTATTTATTTATTTATTTATTTATTTATTTATTTATTACTGCTAAATGTTCTCAGTATTTCACCTTCGCATTAGTGTGACATGTAAAATTCTTCACAAAGCTTTTGATTATGAGCGACTGGAGGTTGGCAAAAGACACTAAATATATTCTCTGTAGTAGGGAACCCACTACAGAACATTATCCCCGTGCACCTTGGAAAGGGAGCCACAACAGAACATTGTCCACTCCAGTGCCCGGCCGCCTCGAACCTTACGAGCACCACTGTGTCTGCACTCCTTATCTGTGCATCACATTTTTCCAGACGGTCATTAGTGTTATTCCGACAATATATTCAAATAATTGCATTCATTCTGTTATTCATGCATACATAAATATGAATGCTACTTGAATGTTCATTTCAAATTTAAGTACAAACATCCATTTGGTGAATATGTCGGTGCTGATATTTTTGTACACACTTTTTTGTTCGTAGTTCTCAATTATACTGTCTGTGTTTGTCTTTATGGGTCAGTTCCTGTTCATATATAGTATGCAAACAGATACATTCATGTAATAATCATTTTATCCACATTAATGAATTTAGCCATTCGAAGATAAAGCTCGGTGTGACATACACTAACTTCATTAATGATGCTTTCATCCAGAACACGAAAGCAAGAGAAACGCCCAAGTTTAATGTTAATAAAAGGGTGTGGCCTTCATGGGAAATTTTAAGAAGTTATATACATAGATTTTTTCTTATCCATCTTGTTTGCTTGCTTTTTCTCAAATCGATAGTGCTATATACATCCTAAACAATAATTTTATGTCTATAATTATTCATATCTGATTCAAAAATTAAAGCACCATTGAAAAATTTATAAAGTATAACATCGCAAATCCACATGTTTTCACATCTTGCTTAATCTGGAACATAAAATGTTTTAATTATGTCATACCCAAACCCCTACCCACAAACATAAATATGTTACAGGTGTTTCTTCCTGCTATAACGTAATATAGAACTGATGATGTAAGCCGACAGCTAGAAGCTTTCTTAAAATCCCAGATATTTCTGTATTTAAAAAATGTGGAGAATTCATAATTTTTTTTTCCTCCAGCAAACGAAGCTAAACATCACATATTTAATTGCTATTAGTGTGCGTGACTACTAAAACATGAAAGAATTAATGTATATTGCTGTGCTGACTAACATACTTTTTGTGTACTAACAATGCCCACCACATCTGGATATAGGTAAATTATGCATTTATCAACTTTATTTTTAATCATAAACCAGTCGCGTCATGGAGGGTGGGGGTGCTGTGATGCAAACCGCGCGGGGTGACGCCATCAGAGAAGGTTACACCAAAATGACTGTCTATAAAATTTTTATGACTGTCTATAAAAGTTTTAAATTTTTGTGTTTGAAGGGGATCCATGTTATAGCATTGGGTGACACCAAGTCTAGTGACGCCACTGTCATAAACTCTAAATCATCTCTATTTACACATTCTTCGTAATATTTTGAGAAAACAAATGGCGTTTTGTGTATTTTTATCCCAAAATATCGATACATATAATTTTAGTACAAAAGTTAGGAGAAAAGAAATAAATACCTATCTTATTGTGACGTACAGAAAAAGAAGATGGTAACTCAAACTGGCTTCAAATAAGATTGCGCCAGAAGTAAAAAGAAAATCATTTTTAATGTCAAACCCCAACTTTTAACTGCAATTCTGGCTTTATGACATACTAAATGACATGACTTAATATTGTGACGCTTTCTCTCTCTCTCTCTCTCTCTCTCTCTCTCTCTCTCTCTCTCTCTCTCTCTCTCTCTCTCTCTCTCTCTCTCTCTCTATATATATATATATATATATATATATATATATATATATATATATATATATATATATATATATATATATATATATATATATATATATATGCAATAAACTGACGACGAACAGTGCGAAACTAATAACTAACTAGCCTGAGCGCTTTCGACTCGTTAATGAGTCTTTTTCGAAAGCAAATCCAAAACATATACAAAACAAACAAACACAAAAACGTTGTTTATAAAACTCTACATGGCAGTCTCCAGACGAGTTAAACCTATAGATACATTGTCTCAACCAGCCTGTATAGACTTGCTGCAAATGCTGGAAAATGTTTATAATTCCTTAAAAGTCTCAGAGCTAAAGCGACATCTAATACTTTGTGTACATTTATGTAACGCAGATTATATCCCAATTATTTGATTCTATACCGGATATTTTTTTTCTTAAAGTAAAAATTAAAGGATACTAAAAAGTTTTTGAAAAAAAGTTTCAAAAGAAGCTGTCGGCTACAAAGACTAATTCTACTAGTGCATAGTTTTCTTTTTCTAGTCTTTTTTGGTTTAGACCGCTTGATTTCAATGTTCTAGAACGGCATATCCAGTACGCTTTATTGATGATATAGAAATAAAGTGGCATCATGGAAGAGAAAATCTGGATGACTTCATATCAAAGGCAAACAACTTCTATCCTTCAATAAAATTAATGGCATAAAGTTTTAAATCAAACCATGTTTTCCTGGACACAACAACCAGACTGGTCGAAAACAAATTACATACAGAATCTATTCGAAACCAACCGACAAACACCAGTTCATCGCAACCAGCTGTCATCTAAAGTACTGCATTAAGAACATTCCATATAGCCAGGCACTGAGGATACGCAGAATGCAGAATTTGCTCCGACGATGAAAGATTCCTAGAAAGGTCAGAATTGCTGGCTTAGCATTTAATTCACCGAGGCTACGACAAAGACCTGATTGCAGAGGCAATACAAAGAGCCAAATAAACAAACCGTATTGACCTACTCAAATATGGAAAGAAAGAAAAGGCTGATAGAATAACATTTATCCTCATCTACCACCCAGACAACCCCAAAGTAGGTAAAATTATAGCAAAACACGGGCCCATCGTGCAATCGTCGGACATACTAAAGCTAATCCTTTCGAACAAACCTGTAGTAGCTTACCGGAGACCAAAAAACCTCAAAGCATCATAGTCAGGGCAAAACTAACGCCAATCACTAGTCAAGAAAGGCCAATCTAGTCAATCTGGACACTGTGGCGATAAAAGATGCAAAACCTGTCAAAATATGGTAGAGACCAGGACCTTCACTAGCACAGTGACTAAAGAAAAGCTAAGCATGCATGGTCCAAACAAAACGTGCAAAACAGAGAATGTAATTTATCTCATCACATGTAGCACTGTAGATTTCAGTACGTCGGAGAAACTGAAAAGCTACATAAAAGGATAAACCTTTATACATCTGATTGGATGACAAAGAGGCTGTACAGAAGCTCTGTCAGAACACTTCTCCTCCCCTAGCCACACTTTCAGTGATATAATACTTATTGCAATTGCTAACAACCACAGCTGGAGTTCTGAAATCAGCAAGGTAAAGGAAACTTACTAGATACGCCGCCTTAGAACATTGAAACCAATCGGTCTAAACCAAAGAAGACTAGAAAAAGAAAACTATGCACTAGTAGACTTAGTCTTTGTAGCCGACAGTTTCTTTTCAAACTTTTTCTAAATCTTCTTAGTATCCTTTAATTATTACTTTAAAAATAAAATATCCGCTATAGAATCAAATAATTGGGATATAATATGCGTTACATAAATGTACACAAAGTAATAGATGTCGCTTTGGCTGGTAAACTTTTAGGAAATTATAAACATTTTTCAGTATTCGCAGCAAGTTTATACAAGCTGGTTGAGACAATGTATCTATAGGTTTAACTCATGTGGAGACAGCCATGTAAAGTTTTAAAAACACAACATTTTTGTGTTTATTTGTTTGTTTTGTATATGTTTTTTATTTGCCTTTGAAAAAGACTCATTAAGAGTTGAAAGCACTCAGGCTAGTTTGTTACTAGTTTCGCACTGTTCGTCTTCAGTTTATTGCATCTATCTTAATTAATCCCTGACACACGTGATCACTTGCTGGATCCAGTGCGCTTGAAAGGGTTGTTATTCGCCATATGATTTGTATTCTTTATATATATATATATATATATATATATATATATATATATATATATATATATATATATATATATATATAGAGAGAGAGAGAGAGAGAGAGAGAGAGAGAGAGAGAGAGAGAGAAACATACAGAGACAGACAGATAGACAGAATAAGGGAGGGAGAGGTAGACACAGATAGACTGACAAAAATGAATACTCATTTAAATATATGCGCTACATGTAATCTTTTTTATTTATTTTATACACATTTTACAGAATTTCGATATCTTTGTACTTCATCTTTTATTTTCATGAATACCTTTTTTAGAAAGGATCTATCTTCCTTAAGTTCTTTTGCAATTCGTTATATTTACATTTTCAGTTCTTAACTTTTAATCGCACCTTATAGCAAGCAATGTATTGACGTGTCGTTAAACACAAACAATGTGCAAGCATTTATACATAGATACACTCCACAATTTAGTATTTTGCACAGGCTTTTGTTTTATGCGCAATAAGTATGCCCCGATATTTGATCCATGAGCTCATATACTTTAAAGAATCCAGAAATAGTTACGGTGGAGTGATTTTGTTTTATTTTAGCATTTACTGTGGACCAGATGAATTGAATGTCTCAGTATTGTTCACCGCATAATTTGAATGCGAAAGCATGCAGTCACAGATTTAGATAAAGTGTACCGCTTTTTGTTTTAGATGAAATGTAAAAAAAAAGTTTAGCCCGTCCTTAAATTTCGTGTAAAGAAAGGAAAATGAAGGTTTTTGAAACTCCATACGATTATAGATGTAGGAAAAGTTGGTAGTATGAACAGAGAAGGGCAATAATACCGATCTAAGATATTTTTAAGAATGCTTACAGTTCTCTAGCTAAACGTTTATGATGCAGAAAACTTCTGACTTAATAATGCGATAAAATATCCATCTTCACTGATAGAAAAGTTTAGTCTGTTTTCACTAAGAAGACAGTCTTACGTGTTCAGGAAATTATTTTTTGTAGACATACATACATACATACATACATACATACATACATACATACATACATACATACATACATACATACATACATACATACATACGTACGTACGTACGTACGTACGTACGTACGTACGTACGTACGTACGTACGTACGTACGTACGTACGTACGTACATACATACATACATACATACATACATACATACATACATACATACATACATACATACATACATACATACATACATACATACATACATACATACATACATACATGGGCGGGTTTATGAATGGGTTTGCTAGCATTAGAATAGTCAGGTATGTTTATAATTCAGTATGTAATTATCTTAAAATATAATCTACAAGGTACCTTCTCCCAAAATGTTTAAATTTTGTTTTTCAAGCACGAGTCTATTGCAGCGTTTTTAACATGCTATTTCCAAGAAAAGAGGCTTGCTAGCAAAATAGTTGCTCTCGCCTACTAGCTAAATGCCACGTTTTTCAAGCCTTTAGAAAATGGTTCAACTTACTGATAATGTCCTTCAATGGATATTTACAAAAATTCGTATTATTTCCCAGGCGTATGCATTACCAGATGTTTTGGGGGGGCTGGGATCTAATTTATTTTATGCCAAGTTTTGGTTAATGTAAATATTTTGCTTTCGTTCATAACAGAGGTACACGGTTAATTTTAAAATAGGTGGTGGAATATTGGACTAATCTACAATGCCAGTTTGTTTGATTTATACAATGTACGTTATCAAATCTTACCAACTGAATTTCAGTAAAATTGATATTTACATTTTCATGAAAATGTTCTGACTCAAAATGAATGAAATGCACAAAGCAGTATATATCAACCAAACATTAATTTGAAAAATTACGATGCATAATGACAACAAATTCTTATTTTATTTTTACTCTATTATATATATATATATATATATATATATATATATATATATATATATATATATATATATATATATATATATATATATATATATATATATATATATATATATATATATATATTCCTTGCCTGTATAATCTTTAGTGACGCTGTCTTGCCTTTAGCCCTTCTAACCGATGTTTTTTAACCGTTATAGTCACACCACTGGTGAACAATTCAAAATGGCGAAATTACAACTGACCTAGTGTCATTTATTCAAAGATGGGTAAAATCAGAATTCACAGGTGTATTCGCGTACAGATAATGTATGTATTAAGCTGGTAAATATTTCAGAGAACAAATGCATTATTATTCAAACACAAAGTTTTGTTTCATGTTGTTACGAAGAAGAAATATATATTAAAGTAAAAACAACAAAAGCCGCACACATAAAACTGATTTTTGTTTACAACATCAACATAAAAAGTAGTCATATGTATTTGAAATATGTCTACATCTGCCTCTAGGTCAGTTATTACAACTATTAGTAATTATGTGCATATATTTAATTAGTCTTAAATAACTTCTCAGTTAAGACGTCTCAGTTCAAGGCAATTAGTATTATGGAAATATTTTCATTAAAAACTATAATTATTAATTTTATAACCTATGTAATACTTGAAATCTTTCTGCTGGTAAATGATTTATTGTCATTAAATAGCAAACTTGTTAGAAATCTGTGTTGTTAAGAGAATTCATTGTGACAGATATTAATTTGCTGATGAAGCTCAATTTCAATGTCTACCAACTTGGTAAGTGATAAAAATCTATTTCGAAGATAAAGATATTAAATATCAACATGCAATTCCACACGTATTTACATTTCAATAAAACACACCGACGAATTTTCGAAGCGATTTTATTTTAATTTAATTTTATTCTCTTTATCATTTGCATTCCACCGGCTGACATTAGTTTTAAACAATTGTGGAAATACCACTGCGTCGACAGATTATATTTATAATATCTGTTAACACTGTGCGAGAGCTTTTTAAATTGATTGAACGCGAAATAAAGCCACCGCGAAAACTAGCAGGTATTCCTTGTGTGATATATAAAACGTACCTGGCCCTTTGTAATAGTCTGTATTAATGAGTGAAAGTGAATGACATAATAAAATTCTGAACGACAAGAAGTATATGTCAGCTTTGTTAGGACTATGAAATTGCATATAAATAATTTTGAAGACCTTGAATTTTTTTGTTTAATATTTTGGAAAGTTCCATATAATGTGGTTAAAAAATATATTATTCATGTCAATGTTTGCTCACATCACAACATGGTTGGATAGGCTAAAAAATACATTACTCGTGTCAATATTTGCCCATGTCACTGGCCATTACGAAAGGATAAGCTAAAAAAAGTATTTGTATCAATATTTGCTCACGTCAATATCCGGTAGGATAGGCTAAACAAAATACATTATACGTGTCAATATTTGCTCATGTCACTGGTCGTTACGTAAGGAGAGGCTAAATAAACTCATTATTCTGTCAATATTTGCCAACGTCACTGCCCGGTACGTAAGGAGACGCTTTATACGGAGCCAGAGTCTTATTATATTCGCAGAGACCCCTCCAGTGTTTGAAGAAAATGGCGAAGCAGACGATAGCAGAAATTGCTATCAGCAGTACCACAGCGGTCACAATCAGGATAATTGGCATCACTTCCGAATGGGAACTCTCTGAAATAAATGACAACAATTTTTTTTTTGGGAAGAGTTATTAACATCATTCTTATGATACCAATCACGTGATACAATTCATAATACGTTATGTTACGATTTTATACCCTTCGAATGATTCCTGCGGCCTAATGTACATACATCTTAAAATGGTGTTACTTAATTTCTATTAATGTTCGACCTTGTGTTATTGCTGTTAGTTTGGGTGTTTTGTTTTGCTGTGTTTTGTTCATTTATTTATACGTTTACCTCCTGGATCATCTATTTATTTCTTCTTCTTGAGATTATGGTTAACTTCCTAAAAACTATAATTAATGCAAAATTTCACAAGTTTCTACCAATTTTTTTCTATAATTTTTGGTGTAAATTGAACGCCTGTGTTTACCTTAAAAAACATGTCATACTTAGCTTTGAAATATAATCACAGCTCATATTTTAACCTTTTACAAATACTTTAAACGTTGTAAATACATTATGCAGACAGACCGAGAACAGAACATTATGTCAGTACTTAAAAAACAGAAAGAAAAAAGGACTACTTAATTTTTAATGGACGAATAACGAGACAAACTGAAACTAGTTTTACGTAGCTTGGTAACAATTACTATATCCTATTCAATCATAGTCTGATTTTATTCCTCCACTTTAGTTTTTTGGAAAGGACTGTAACACAAAGATCTCTCTGGAGTGTTTCGATTTCATTAACGCAGTTGAAACTACATTATACGATGTGCAAGCTTCTTCATTATCAAGATCAAACTAAAAGTAATCTCAAAGGTGAAAATGTACTGTTGCACCAACTAAGAAAACATGTTTTGCAATCCAGCCAAACATATTGTATGAAAAAGCCTATAATAACCATCTACGTCACATTATCACCTTTGTAAAGAATATAAAGATTGTACGTTACCACGTTATATAATGACAAATGCACCACACATTTACAAATATATGGTATATATTTTTCTATGCACATCATATAATAAATAATGCACACCATATAAAAACAACAGCACGATATATAATAAGAAATGACAGCAAACGATGAGTGTTTTGACGTTCTATTATTACACTATTCAACAAGTTTTTAATTAGTGTAAGTCAGTGGCACACACACACACACACACGCACACACACACACAGTACTTCACATACACCTCAACAGCTTGTATAAGTCTGAGCATCCAAATAATAAATTCCATTTGATATTCATTCCTTGATATGTTATTCATACACTCGATAACTCCACTTCTTTATTGTTCCACAACTTTTGGCAACGCTTTGGAGGCACATGTTCATGAATGACCTGGCCTTTAGCATCGAAAAACTTGCACATCGAGTGATTTGTAATCCCTGCTCGTATTTTGAGATCCAAAATCTTGTATTTTATTGAGCTCGGATTAAAAAAAAAAATAAGTCTGCGATTCGTTGCACGTGACATTGTCATTCAAAATGTCTTTACATTCATAAACTTTATCCAAGTTTGACTTGATATAATTTTATAGGAGATGGAGACGCGGTGACTCAGTGGTTAGGGTGATGGTTCTTTAAACGTAAGTGTGCGGGATCGATTCCAATCATGGGGATTGGACACTGTAATTAGGCACTTAATTCCCAGTTGTCTCGGTTTTTAAACCTACTTGCGCTGATGTACCGTAAAACACCAAAAATCAACAAATCGGTAATAATTGTTGCTCCAAAGGCACTTGAATATCACTGTTATTGACCGTCACACGCATATATCTGTATTTTGTATATTGATCGGCATTAACTTTATTGACAGGATTATAGAAACAAAGAATTATAACAAAATATTCAGAACTTTATAAATACCCCATCGTGTAGTAGCAACTCCAGGAGATAGATTTAACAAAAATATGTTCATCATTATTAAAATTGAATATCGTATTGTACGACACACAGCATATTATAATAATAATAATAATAATAATAATAATAATAATAATAATAATAATAATAATATAATAATAATATATAATAATAATAATAATAATAATAATAATAATAATAATAATAATAATAATAATAATAATAATAATAATAATAATAATAATAATAATAATAATAATAATAATAATAATAATAATAATAATAATAAACGCATAATAAACAATTAATGCTAATAATAAACAACGCACAGCATATAATAGGGAATGTGTATAACACAAAGACCCAGCCGTAACTCCAAATTTTTAAAAAGGATAACTTTAGACAGTTCTGGCCTTGTATATCAGTTCATTAGAACAATGTGGAAAACGAAGAATGCCCCGCCAACACCTTAGCAGAGCTATACTGTTATATTTTAATTGTACAAATAAAATAAAGTCCTTATTATTGAAAGACGATTATTTCGTGTGTGGTACAAATTTTACGAAGACCGGACAGAAAATGTTCAAGTCAGAAAAACTTTAAAATTGTATAAATATAGCAACGTGAACATTTCTTAAATGTTTTACTTCTTCCTGTCAGAACATCTATTCCATACCTTTACATGTGCAATTATTGAATAATTAGAATCTAAAACATGAATGCTTTACCATCTTTTATTTTATTCAATAGCTGATTGGCATTTGTGGCGTACGGACAAGAGATCAGACGAGATACCTGTAACTACAGCCCCGCTATCAACATTTAGTTTTAGAATTATTTTCGTGCCCTCTTCCAGACTCGTCTGTCGCTTCCTTCGTCCAGATTCAGATGGGTTTAGACAAAACTGAAAGTAGATCATAGATTTATTGATTATGACACTGAGACCTGTTTGGCAATTTTATTTTCACTGACACCCATAAATATATTTGATTTCATATTGCTAAATTTGTTGTATTCAAGTAGGATCACAGACTATTTGCTTGATATTAATTTTTTTAAACACAACCTCAATATCCCCTGCCTTTTCCGTCGAATGCCAAAAGACACTAGGAACTTCGGTTGTCCTTCTCTGTAAAGCCTAAAGAGACTCGGAGAGTACCTGGCACAGTATTTACATCAAATCTGTATAAAATCTTTGCCGCAGGTGAAGTGTCTTCCAGGAAATGATAGGTATTATTTGTTACGATGGCTGTATATATGCTAAAGTTATCTCTCATGCAATCAAATATCACTACACTAACATAGAGAGATGTTATTGCATCTTTTTATTGTCTCAAAGAAAATCGTTCATATTTTTCTCCGATTTTTTATGGAGATTATCTAACTATTGAAGAATTTGCTTGCATTTAATAACAAGCAGCATCAATGCATCAACAGAGACTAAAATGTTGATTAAATTAAGTTCTTGGTTCAATAAAACAAACAGACGTGATTCGGCCGGGTCCGAAAATGCACCACACAATCCAATTAATTTAAATGAAACTATTTACAGAAAAGGTAACATAACCAGCATATGAAATACCGATAAACCGTTAACTCATAATCAGTACATTAGAATTAATACAAAGTAACATAGTCATGGTTAGTATTGGATTAGTTGTATCGAAGTAACCGCCAAACATAAGTAAGATAGCCCCAGTGCATTTAAACTCATAATTAATGTATTAAAATTCATACAAAATGTAGAAGAATTAAAGAAATAAGCAAGGAACGAAATCAGTGTCGTGTAACATTGAAACAGTTCTGCATATGACGGAAGTGCACTTCTGGAGATCAACGGAAAATGCCGGGTGGCATTCCTATTTCCTAGAAGAACGATGGAATTTATCCCTCTATCATTGGAAAGAGACAAAAATGTTCCGAATGCCTTGTCAAATGATGATGCACAATGATACAGGCAAGTGTTATTTCGTTAAGGGCAACAAAAAAAGGAGATCTGGAAGACAATATGCCTCAAAATTATATGTTCCTTGTATATTTCATTGAAATTTGGAAATATAAGTCTGTGTTATAGTAAATAAAAAGTCATTAAAAAACGTGTAAAATAATAAATTCTTGTACTTACATTATCGCATCTTTTATCTGACGATGAGCTGCGGTTACCAAAGCAGAAAAGTACATAGCAAGAGAAACATAGTTGGCTAGGCTGTCCAGTAAATGTTCTGACCTCAAATGTCCCCGATGTGGTGCGAAATACAGTCGCTGTTGTGACCCGCTTGATGAACTCTTTTGAGGGATCCAAAACAACATTTGATGCTGTGTTAGGGCATCTATAGTTTTAATAAAATAACGACTTTGAATATTTATCTAAAATTTCTTTCTTTCCTAAATATGAAATGTCGGCATCAAACGTTTTGTCATTACACAGAAATAAAAACTCTTTGTCCATCGTTTGTTTCCTTGCAGTATTTTATTTGTTTTTTCAACTGACCGTTATTCATTATTTTATGATAATGGTTGTAGAGCTGTCATAACATTTTTTAACACACAATTATAATAACTTTAAGTTTAGTTCCAAAACTATATACATAAGTTTTAAACACTATAAACCACGATCTGACTTAATCTCTTCAAATATCCTCTATGTATTATTGCCAGAATACTTACCCATCTGCGTTTATTATTTGCTCGGTATACGCTTGGTCAAAGTTACAACTTCCACTGGCTTTACAGTTGTATGGGGCGACTCCGTAGGGAGAAAGGTTGTCTGATTTAAACAAAAAAAAGTATTATTACTACACGTTTCTGCTTACCACCGCCGCAAAACCTAATTAGGCACATCCACCTATTAGTTGTTTGATGGGAATATTGGGAACCTGCTGCAGTTGTGGAGTTTTCTTGGCGGTTGCTATGCCACAGACTGACTTTATAATTGGCAAAGTATACAGTGCATCTCCTTCAATTTAAATTAGTGTTAAAGTTTAAAATTGCATTAGTTAGAAACCACTATAAATATGCAATTTATATAACGCTCTTATATAAGTCTGCCTTTGAGAATTATTGTTGTTTCGAAAGCTACTTCTATATTTGACGATAGTAATTTGGTAATCTCATTGTTGGTCGATTTCTTATTGCATTTTGTCGATTCACATTGCTAGAAAATTCTCATAAATAGCTTGAGTGTGCATTGGTATCTAAAGAAACTGAGATAATGAAAAAGAATAAAAATATATAAGACGGACTGTTGATATGATTGACACGTTTTAGATGACGTCATCGTTGGTCATATTGGAAGACAACTACTAAATTTCATCATTAATAATTATAAAGTCTGCGTGCCCATTAATTTCTTACATCTCGAGAAAATGCTTTAGATATATGTAAAAGTACTCAGACAAAATTATCTTTCTTGGTGTCCATATGAGCATTTTATGCTAATTTCATCTCTTCGTGTTAAACTGAAAATCATACATTTTGGCTTTTATAAAGGAACATTTACGGCATAATAATCCATACAAGTAGTCTACTGAAACTACGATCATCTATCTACTAGTGCCTTGCAGTAAATGGTCTCTATGAACAATAGACTAAACTACACTGAAAATATCTATGAATGATGGACTATATATAAATCGATCCGGTGGCCTAGTGGTTAGAGCGAAAGCCTCGGGTGCGGGAGGTCGTGGGTTCGATCCCCGGTCGAGTCTTACCAAAGACTTTAAAAAATGGTACTAAGAGCTGCCTCGCTTGGCGCTCAACATTGAAAGGTTAGTGTTAGGACTTGTCGGCCTGGAGTCAGGATAAATTGACTGGGTGGGACATCATCCTACATGTCTGAGGCATGATGCCCCAGTCCTAGACATCTCTATGAACTATATGATTGAAAAATTGTTAAAGCTATGTTTAAAAAAATCCTAATCACATCACATCATGTATAAATGATAGACTGTATTATTCTAATAATCTCTATATATGATGGACTGTGTTACCTCGATAGTCTCTATGAATAAATAGACAGCAATTTCCCGATTGTCCTTAAAAATCATAGACTGCATTGCCCTAGTATTGACTATGAATAATTATAGAATACTGCATTTGTATGGGAAAATATGAACGAGTTTTTCGGATGGCTATACTGCACTAACTTGAGAGTGCAGTATATCCATCCGAAAAAAACGAGTTCATATTTTTCCATTCAAATGCAGTAACCTTTTTATCATATGCTTATTATTGTTTCATTACCAAAGATTTAATAATAAAATTCACAACCAATTATATTTAATAACAAAATGTATTATTTTATTATTAAAATTACTTTACATTGTCAGAATCGTGCAATATTCCACGATATTGAATCCATGATATTGTACACCTTCATACTGAACCCCATGTGCAAAAGAACTATTTTCTAACGTAAACAATTTTTATGAATGAACTAAAGCAGATATTTCAAGGACGGCCACATACCAGCAAATGGTTCATAGACTGACACATACAAACTGCTTTGGCACATTCTGCTTTTACTTTTTTAATACAGATGTTTCAGATTTAGCTAGATATAGACGCTATACAGGATCATACCAATTAAACTTAAGTTAAACCCATAAACTGTCTTCGTTAGCTGTAAATAAAAATGGCCAAAAATGTACTTAGCACCTTCATATTGCACTTCACGCGCTTGATACATGTGAACGCGCGGTACGCTATGAAGTTTAACGGTCGGTGGGAGGAGCTTTATGCGCATGAATGCTATTATTTGTTCATTGAAGAAATCTACGATTGTGAAATTTATTATTTTAATAATAAAATAATACATTTTGTTATTAAATATAATTGGTTGTGAATTTTATTATTAAATCTTTGGTAATGAAACAAGAATGAGCATATAATAAAAAGGTTACTGCATTTGAATGAAAAAATATGAACTCGTTTTTTCGGATGGATATACTGCACTCCCAAGTTATTGCAGTATAGCCATCCGAAAAACTCGTTCATATTTTCCCATACAAACGCAGTAACCTATAAGTATTACCTCGTTATTTTCTATAAATAATATACTACATTACCCCGATAGTCTCCATTAATAGTAGACTGTATTTCCCAGATAGACAATATAAACTATAGACTGTATTACACCGATAGTCTCTTTGAATAATAGACTGTATTACCCCGATAGTTATCATTTAGATCCATCACCATCTCTAGCTTGATTATGTCACCAAGTTTTACGTTCGTCACCCTCTGGTTATTGGTATCCACCGCGATCAAGGACAGGGATTCGTTTACTGGTTTGATTGCTTCCACCTGCTGAATGGTATCCCTTTAGGTCCCATGCAAAAAGATAAACGAAATATTAATGTTACCTCTGGTATTTTCTCCCAGCATCTATATCTCGCTTCTTAAAAATAAAGAACAGACACATTGTGATAGATTCTATTTAAATCATAAAAATCAAACGTGGATTTTACCAAACGGCCTTTACTATGTACCTAAATCTACACACATCAATAATATTGAACCAAACATAATTACAGATTCTATCTATCTGACGTCTGGACTTAAATTTTGTCTTGGTGAGATTTTCAAGCTGGACCTGCAGCCAATATTCCTCTAGACAAAAATTTAGTGGTCTTAATAGCCTGCATCGTACGTCTGTGTTACGGCGTAGTGGTCTTAATAGCCTGCGTCGTACGTCTGTGTTACGGCGTAGTGGTCTTAATAGCCTGCGTCGTACGTCTGTGTTACGGCGTAGTGGTCTAAATGGCCTGCGTCGTACGTCTGTGTTACGGCGTAGTAGTCCTAATAGCCTGCGTCGTACGTCTGTGTTACGGCGTAGTAGTCCTAATAGCCTGCGTCGTACGTCTGTGTTACGGCGTAATAGCCCGCGTTGTACGTCTATGCTACGTACATTTTCAGTCTTGTATTTATGAAAGATATATATAGAAACAGTGAAAATAATAAAGCCTCCATGCCGTAATGTTATTTGTTATTAAAGAATAATTGCAGAAGGTGTTCTATACTATTTATTAAATACAAGACATCAGTACAGCTAGGAAGAAGAGTAAAGACTGCCCTGAAAGTATTTTCCCATGGAACTTAAACCCTAATAAACACTTAACATAAACCAGCTGTTGGTGTGTATAAGCTCCAGTCCAGTGTAGAATATCAGATTACTTTTACTGTCAAGTGATATTTCAAAGCTAATTAGATTAAGGCTTACATTACATCTCTTCTCCTGAAAAAGTTAACATTTAAATGAAACTTGATCTGAAGACCGCATTTCTAACCAAGCTACATCAGCTTCATTTTTACAAGTTCAGTCTGTCAGGTGGTTTTGACAGTCTTCCCGACAAGTTGAGTCTGTCAGGTGGTTTTGACAGACTTCCCGACAAGTTGAGTCTGTCAGGTGGTTTTGGCAGTCTTCCCGACAAGTTGACTCTGTCAGTTGGTTTTGACAGTTTTCCCGAACGTGTGAAATATCCGTTTTCACTGGTAGATACTGCTTTACTTTCATCTGATTCAGTCAAAGTATCAAGGTGTGAAACAGTCACTCTGACAGGCTCTCATAATGTAGTAGGCAAGGAAATTAAATTTCTCCTACTACGCCATATATCTCCATCGTCAGTTACTACCATGTGTTAATGAGGTGTAGACGTCTCAGATTTAATAACGCCTGAAGAAAAAGGATCTTTAATCCATGCTTTATTCCCTACCTGAAGTTTTTCACATTTAGTGCGCGATGTCCACGATCATAATTTCTCTTTTTACTTTGCTTTTGATAGTTTTCCGATTTCTTCAGTTTCATTAAATCTGGCCATTTTAGCTGTAAGTTTTTCGGTGCCATTGGCAAAGTAGTTTGTAATTTTTTTCCCATCAATAATTCAGCAGGCTGTATCTATTCAGTAATGGTGTTGCACGATATGTCAAAAGAGCTAAGTAAGGATCGTGTGCTCTTTTAAGCATACTTTTAATTGTTTGAAAAGCTCTTTAGGCGAGACCATTGATCTGTGGTTATTTTGGTCTACTTGTAATATGCCTAAATCCGTAATTTGTCGCAAATTGTTTGAGTATTGCGGATGTGTATTGCAGACCATTATCTAAAACTAATACTTCAGGTATACCGTGTCGCGAATAGATTGATTTGAGATGATTAACAATTGCTTTTGAACCTGTGCCTTGCAAATTTGCTATTTCGATGTATCGTGAAAAATCATCAATCACCAAGAGATATGTTTGACCATTCAGTTTAAACAATTCTGAAAAGACTCTCAAGGTCGACTTGGAAATCCATTTGGTATCATTGGTTCTGCTTGATCTCTTGAGTTTTCAATGCAGTTTTGGCAAGACTTTACCAAGTGTTCTAACTGAATACCTAGTCCATTCCACCAAACTAACATTTTGGCGCGTTCTCTGAATTTAACTATGCCTTGATGACCATCATGAATTCTCTTTAGGATTTCTTTTTGAGTGATTCTGGTACCACCAGACGTGTACCTTTCATTAAAAGACCACCATGAATTGTAAAGTCACCTCTATCTGCCCAGTGCTATTGAAGTCTATCGTCAATAGCGGACTTTTCTGGCCACCCCTTTTCACAGAATTGTACAAGTTGTTTGCAAATCGAATCATCTCGATATTCAGGCTTTATTTGTTCAAGTCGAGTATTTGATGCGGGCAGATTACTAAACGTGGAATCTACATAAGCGTTAGTTTCAGCCTGGTATTCTCTGTCACCCTCAGAGTGATAACTTGCTGGTGTTCTGGATAGAGCATCAGCAGTTAATAGATTTTTGCTAGCAACATGAACTATACAAAAGTTGAATCTCATCAAACGCATGCTAAAGCGTTGAATTCTAGGGAGTAAATCTCCCAACATTTTTGTGCTCATTAGTAGTACTTATGGTTTATGGTCATTTTTAAGTTTGAATTGTAACCCAATTAAATAGCTACTTCTCTATCTGGATGATAATGGGCTAAGGTTGGTGAAGATATCAATTCTTGCTTGTTATCTCTAAAAGCTTGATCTTGATCTGGACCCCAAGTCACCAAGTTTTTACCTTTCAAAGCTCACGTATTGGTTTTCTGCCAAATTTGGACTAAATTTCCCATGCTGATTTACCATACCAAGAAATCGTCGTGTGTATGTTACGCTATTCAGTGAACCCATTTCAGTTAGAGCTTTGACTTTTACCGGTTCAGTCGGCAACCATTTTCGTCAACAACATGCCCAAGAAATCTAATGGATCGTCTCAAAAATTCACGCTTTTCTGCGTTCAAAGTGACGCCGGCATTTTTAGTTGATTTCATGACCATTTCTAGTCTTTCGTCATGTTTTTTCTGCGTTTCCCCAAAATACAAGAATATCGTCCACGTGACAGTATTCCGTCATGTAGCTCTAGGCGATTAAAACAAAACCTACTAAAAAGAGTAATGAAAATTGTAAGGCGGCATGACTCTTCTGACAGGCTTATCTGCCAAAAGCCTGAGTTTTCATCAAGTTTGGTGAAAAACTTTGCAACTGCTAGTTTTGAAAGGGATTCTTCAACTGATGGTAGTGAGTGGTTCAGGTTCACTTTTTTAACCGATTCATCAGTTTAGTTAGATCAACGCAAATTCTTACCGAACCGTTTGGTTTCCAAACGAAAACCATTACCACGCACCACCCGGTAGGCTCATCTACTTTTGAATCAATACTGATTTTCTTTTACCATTCTATCCAGCTCCTCTTGAACTTTATTGAATAAATTGCTAGAAACCTTTCTTGCGGTAGATAAGGCATAAGGTTTGGCATTTTTTTCCAGAGTTATCTTATAGAACAATTTTGTTTTCCCTGGACCTTTAAACAAAGTTTGTAATTTCTCACGTTAATCCCTATAAAAGATTTATTGATTTATTGTGAAGTTTGTTTGCATTTTATGACTTTTGATCTGAGGCATTTACTGAGGATATACTTAACCTGTTCAGTAATCTTGAGAGCATATATAGCGGCCTGCCCAAGAGTGCCTGATTCAGTTCCTTTACAACAAATATGTCTCGTACACTGAACTCCTTGAACTTCCAGTCCATATATAAAGGATAACGTAGTTCATTTATGCTTAGAGATGAAATAAAGAAATAATCATTGAACTGTCTCCAGGCCTTTCTGCTTCGATTATGTTAACTTCAAAGCACAGTTGATTTAACCTTGATTTTCAACAAGTTTCAAAATTCGACACATCACAGCATCTATGTGCAATGTTTCCGACAGTTTTGAATCTTGCAGTCCAACTACAAATCGATCTCTGACTATTTTCATCATGTAGTGGCCCGAAATGGCAATTATCTTCTAAAGCATAGATAGCTGTAACAAAACTGTCCACTGTTTCTCCCTCTTCCTGTTTCATTTGATTAAATTTTGCCCTTTTAAAAATTGCATTCCTCTTTGGAATGAAAAATCTCACGAATCTATCTGTCACGCGATTCCCTTCTTTTTATTTTCCTCTGTCAGGTTGAACGAAGACAAAATGTCATCAGCCTCACTTCTCGTTGAATAAATCAAAGTTTTTACTTGAATTTTTTCCTCTTTTTCACTAAGTCCAGACGCTTGACGAAAGCGTTCAAAGCACTGAAACCACTTTTTTCAAAGTTTCAGGTCTCAAAACGTCAAATTTGTCCGGATTTGTAAATTGATATGAAACCATTTTCAACTCTAATAATTTAAATCTTGTTTTTCTTTTTTACCGCTACCACCATGTAATGTTATTTGTTATTGAAGAATAATTGTAGAAGACGTTCTATACTATTTATCAAATATAAGACATTAGTACAGCTAGGAAAGGGAGTATTTTCCTGAAAGTATTTTTCGCATGGAACTTAAACCCTAGTGAACACTTAACCAGATGTTGGTGTATATTTCAGAGCTATTGAGATGAAGTCTTACACTACACATACTTAGTACTTAAAAATGGAAAAGTATGAAAAGTTAATATCGGAACAATTATTTGAGATTTATAACAATGAATAATAAATGGAACAGAAATTTGAGCTCAAATCCACACGCAGAAACGTATTATCAGATAAAAGTTGAATTATATATATATATATATATATATATATATATATATATATATATATATATATATATATATATAAATATATATATATATATATATATATATATATATATATATATATATACGTAAATTAGACTATTCTGTCGAATATCCTTCATTATAAAACTGAACAAATCTAACGAAAAAAGCAAAAAGAGAGGAAACTAAAAGAGAGCACACACGGTGGCACCCTAACGTGCTTGATATTTCCTCCTCTACATTTACTCTCAGAAACGACAAAAGCATTTTAATAACTCTAGCTCGATAGTTATTTTCGCCTGGTATGTCTCCGAGGATTCCAAAGTGCTCGGAATCAAAACCCTAAATTTTGGAACTGTGTATCGGTCAACAGATTTGAGTCAGTATAATATTTTATCTAAGTATTGAAAACTATAGCATCTAATTTTTAACTATATGATACAACTCATTCAATAAAATAATATCAAGTTACGATATTTGCTTATGTAACGCATCGTATACTCGGGTCTGCCGTTGCAAAGACAGATAAAGGTATGTTATGTTCATTCTACAGCGCCGATCAGAGAGGGAATACTTTTATCTGTCAAAGCGTTAAGCTACTTCCGATCTTTGAGATATTATGGTTGCATGTGGGTGAATATTATATACATGTACACAAGGATAATTTTATATTTGAATTTGCTGCGTGGAATTCTAGTCTATATTTGCGTCAAAATGTTTTTTGAAATTAGTGAACTTTTTACATTATGCCATACGCTAAAGTTCATTGCTATTCCAAAACACTGAAAAATACTCCAAAACACTCACACAACTTCAACAACAGTCTGTGTGTATGTGTCAATTGCTGTATCGTAGTTGCACTCGATGAGGTAGATCTTGTCACCAGCGTGGGTCCAGATTTCACTCGGGTCCTTCCGGATCCTAAATCTCCATGTGAACCTATTCGTGCCTGCTGTCTGCAATGCAACATGTCTTTAACATTAGTTTATTTTTCATCTTTATTTATTTACATTACTTTTATTTGTTATTTATTCATTTACTTTCTTCCTTCCTTATTTTACTACTTAAAATCATTGGTACAAAACCAATAATAAATTACGACCTTCAAATAATATAGCCTATAAATAAACCAAATTAATGTTATGTTTACATGGAACACTAAATCCTGTTAGTGATAATATAATTTCCAGAGTTCATTAATAGCTTTGACATTCATTGCACAAGTATAGCTAGTAAACCAAAGGGCAGACTACTCATATGGCTAGGATAAGCGGAAACTTGTTACTGATCTCTTCAGCTAAGAGCAAAGCTAATAAGCATGCTTCATAACATTGATTGAAATACAGAGGCGAGATACTTATATCATAACAATTACATCATGTTGAATTAATTTATTTACTTTTCCCAAGTACTTTACATTTCTATGAAGTTTTACAAATAGTTACCAGACCCGTTAAACTACCATATGAGCAATGATTTGGTTCGCAACAGACCAGTTTACAGTTCAGCCCTAGGAATACGCGGAGTAATGACCAAGTTCATGTGAAGATCATGCTGTTTAAGCTTGAGAGCTAACAGGCTTACAAACTGCTCTCCAGACGACGCCACTATCTGCATAAGCATTTTATTCCTCGGTTCATTTTGAAATATCATTTAAGCAATTTTTACGTTGAACTTCGACGAAGAAAAATGTTATGTTTAAAATTACAATGCTAGATTTGCTGTTTCAACGCATAAATTTATACATTTTGAGCTATATAGTAGAATTTCTAATCAAATTAGATTAAAAGCAAAATTAGTGTAATTTCTGCAAGATTCTTGTAGAAACCAACCTATGGCGGAAGTGGAGTCATGGCTCATTACGCAATGACAGGAAGTATGTTGCATGATTCATACTTTGCTGAAGATGTGTTTCATCTCCAGATTTTAACATGTAATTCAGAATGACAAAAATAATAAATGCTTTGAACCCGCTGAACATACCTTCGCTGCTCCGCACTCATTAGTGTACGCCAGAGTGTCGATATTAACATAGTGAATTGACTCTATTGCTGTTGAGGATGACATATCGATTTTGCAAGTTGAATTATTCCATTCGATGAATTGAGAAGTCACTGGATATACTCTGTAGATCATTTCAGACCCCCTGATAATGTAGAGACGCATGCGTAAAGTTCTTGTTGTCGAGTCCCTAGAGCAATACGCATGTCCTTAGAAGAAAAAAAGTTGATTTTTTTTTTATCAGAAATGGCACTAACAAGTTTATATGACATGATACACTAGTGATATCCTTTATCCAGATTTTGAAATCTTTTTAATTGTTATGCCTTCTTAAAAACTTATGCGAGAACTACTGTTTACTAAAATATCTTTTTCTTGTGTAGGAATACTCTGTTGTTTCTTTTTCTTTCATTTTCATTTTGTCTTTGTCTCTCATATATATCCTTATCCTAAGAATTTAATTTACTTATCCAAAGCCTGCTTCTCTCTCTCTCTCTCTCTCTCTCTCTCTCTCTCTCTCTCTCTCTCTCTCTCTCTCTCTCTCTCTCTCTCTCTCTCTCTCTCTCTCTCTCTCTCTCTCTCTCTCTCTCTCCGAAAATCAACGAAAAATTTAACATAGTAGACTTCGTTTTCTTTTGTTATGCGATAACGTGTCTGGACCTATGACTGATGGCAACATTTATAGACAAACCTACCAATGGAGAAGGGAAAGAGCGAGAAGGAAGATAAAAACAATCATATGATCGGTATCAGTGTTACTTAAAGCAAAGCATGATAATAACTTAGATCAAATGTAAAATGCATTTAACTATTTTTGAATTACGTATTGTTGCTTATTCATTTCGCTTAATTTATATTTACCATTTGTTTCAATATGCTCGCCGGTAAATTATCTTAATTTTATAGACATAATTTTTAACATTTTTTGATTCTCTTGCCAAGTTACCATTTATTGGTCGTATTTGTCATTTACCTGATTCTGCTTGTGCATAGCACCGTCTCATCCAAATGATCTGAAATAAGGAAAAATAATTAGAAAATCATAATTGGATCGTGTGTTCATTAGTATTCCACCAACAAGAGACTGATAATTAAATTAGTGTTTTCATTGAAGAGGTAACATATATGATGTGCATGCTGCAAAGCTCTGATCTATGGCTATTATCAAAGCATTTAAACATGAAAGGCAGTGAGAATTGCAAGACCCAAATATTTATAGGAAACAGGGTTCTAGCCCGTTTGTAAACGATGCTGATACAATATTCCCCATGCATCAGAAATATTTGAATGACATTATTCTAATATCTAAAAGATTATTGGCAAAATATTTTCTTCTTTCCCTCTCTGTCGTCATGATTCATTCCCACCCCACCATGACAACTTTCATGAGGCGGGACGTCTTACAATAACATCACTTAAGATATTTTCTGACGATATATATATGTATAGTCAAGCTTAATCTCTCCAAGTGTCTTATAATCCTTCAGCCGGACTTTTCTATATGTCTGTTATAGTGATGAGAACGCCACTTTGTCTCTAACTCCGTCAAGCTTTATCACACCTTTTGCTAAGCCAAACGGGTACTTACCAGCAATAATATGACCTTCAATTTGTGATGGAGGGGTGCCATGTTTTTAAATATTTCCTGTGTAACGACAAAAATACATACAAATCAATATGACAAATTCAATTCAGTAGTTTACTAACATGTATATGCTTAGATTATACATATTACTGATATATATGGCTATCAAATGCTATATGCAAAACTATAAAACCGAAACTCCAAACGGCAAGTATATATAGGACACACTAAAACGAAATCATACTCATCATGGTTGTCACAAGGCATGCAATATCTTTCACATCTGTCGATTCTGTTGCTTCCATTTTTCATTATCAGAGTATGGGAAGACACTTTGAGTTTTGCCAACGTTGTTTAAAGCTACACAAGTATTCGGATTAAAGTTTGGAAATCGTAGTCAGTGTTTATATGTTTAAGTAGATAAAATTTGTCATAAATTTGTAGTTTGTTATTCAAGTCTGACAAACAAAGCCCATGTAATACATTGTTTATAAATTGGAATAAATTTGGGGCAATTTACAAAGTCAAGAAACATTTACAATTCACAAATTCAAATTGTTTAAGGTATCTTTTAAGCGTGTATTTGATACTATTAACTGATTAATTTTTATGCCTATATGAAGTGCTTAATATTCGCATAATTTTTAATTCTAGACCAATACTTAACAAACTTAACTAATCTTGAGTATTTGCGTGAGATTCTTCCAACTTCACTTTATACACCCTCTTGAGAAATAGATATTTAAAATAAGCAAATATTTTTTTTAAAAAATAAAAAAGCTTCGTTGTACACCTTCAGTGTTGTCACCTCTCTGGCTTCTTGTGATGAGTAATTAAGAATGGAACAACTTAAATATCAAAATGCATAAACACTGTGTTTGGTGCTTTATTAACCAGTGTTTGTTCAGCTTTACAGCTTTTTCTATTGGTCTAGAAAATAATACCATGGTAATTAAAATTTTCAACTACCTCAATATTACCACAGAATATATTTCATACTTGCTATTGTCTTAATGGAACACCTCTTCTAAAGACCATAACTTTGATTTTATCAAGATTATTAATTAGATTCCAATTATTGCATACATATTATACTTGAGCTTTTGTAAACCTTCAATATTTCCTGAAAAAAATCTCAGTCGTCAGCATACTGTCAAAAATAAAGACAGCTCATCTAACTCTAACTCTGGTTTTAAATGTGATCATGTCTCAAGTGTTCATTTTCTTTTTTAAAACTTGCTTTCCATTTCAAGCAAACAACGCATTTTTAATAATAATAATAATAATAATAATAATAATAATAATAATAATAATAATAATAATAATAATAATAATAATAATAATAATAATAATAATAATAATAATAATAATAAGAGCAACAGCAGCAACAACAACAATAATAATAATAATAATAATAATAATAATAATAATAATAATAATAATAATAATAATAATAATAATAATAATAAATAGCAGTAATAGTACAAGTCGTATTACAATAATGACGATGATTATCCCTTTAGTAGTTTTAGTAGTATCATCGTAATTATTGCCAATAAAAAATAAAATACAAAATCATTATCAGTGCTAAAATTAACTTCATTTTGCAAGCAATCAATATCACAAGGAAGTATCATACAGCTCAGTGGTGATTAAAAATATATAACATTTTAAACTACAGTTAATGTAAACACGATTTCTTTCAAACATCGTGTACAGTTAATGTTAACACAATTTTTCTCGATATCATGTACAATTAATATCAACACGATTTTTTTTTAATATCGTGCAATGTTTTGTAATTGTTCTGTGTATAGAAAGGTGCAAGTTTCTATAGTTACCTCTAACCATTAAATTGTTCGCTTATACTACTATGTGGTCTCTCTACCCCAACATTTCTCAGTCTATGTGTAGGTAATAAATTCATCAATTTACAAAACTTTGGTAAAGTTCTAAGCAGTCAGTAAGATCAACGATTAAATCGGAATTCTTTACGTCATAAATAGTACGATAGGCTCTCTTTCATATTTTTATTCATGTGACCTTTTTTTTTCTTCATGGAAATATACCAGTCTACAAAAACTTAGATCCGTGTCCCTACCCTTACCTGAAATTATAAAATTATTACATATTGCCAATTCTGTGAGCTAACTACATTACAATGTGTCATGAAAATGATCAATAAATAAATATTTTTTATCAACAACAAATCCAGTTCTTCTTGGCATTGTTTTACATGCTGAATTTAACCATTCTGGTGGCCTAGTGGTTAGAGCGTACGCCTCGGATGCGGGAGACTGCGGGTTCGAACCCCGAATGAGTCATACCAAAGACTTTAAAAATGATACTAACAGCTTCCTTGCTTGACGCTCAACATTAAGAGGTTAGTGTTATGACTGGTTGGCCTGATGTCATGATAATGTGACTGGGTGGGATATCATGCTACATTTCTGCGGCATGATGCCCCAGTGCTAGACATCACTATAAACTGTCACACTGTAGACATCGTAGCGATATGACCGAAAAATTGTTAAAGCTACGTTGGAAGTCTAAATTACACATACACACACGCGCGCGCACGCACACACGCATATGCTAAATATAAAATTACAGTCTTCTCAGAAATAAATCACTCACGGCTCGAATATTATAACAAAAGATAAACGTCAAACAATCCCTTACCCAAAGTCTGTTCCAATCTCTTTCTGTCCTGGTATGAACAAAATTAAGGATAATACCAAAAAGTATGTGCTAAGCGGATGAATAAGTGTTTGCCCTACACAGATCCCCAACTTTCGATGAAGACCTTTCTTCACCTGCAGTCAAGGGTGACATTACGCTTGACTGACACAGGTGAATATTTCACTTCTTTGGCGGTTTGGGTTTCTGAAGTGTTTATTATAGACGGGTTGCACAGTAAAATTAACAATTTTATGGCATAAACACATTTTTGACCCCTGACTGAATTCAGCTGGAAAAAGAGAAATGATTTCACACCTGCGAGGGAGTTAAGCATAAGTTTATTTATTTTCATTCGTAGGATAAATTTATAAAATGTGCTGCAATTAAAACTGTTCCATATATATTGTAACGTTTTGTATAAAAGGTACTTAAACATGTTGATATGTAATAACAAATTATAAGTCACTGATAATTGTACACCTGAAACGTACCTTATACCACTTCGATCATAAATATGGGTGTTGCCTATAGATATGTAGGTCCATGCATGAAATTTGATTTAATTTGTTCTAAAAAGAATCATGTCAGGGTTAAAGAATGTATAAAACGTATCCATCGTTCACATTATGTTGAAAGTATGTGGAATTAAATAACAGATCTATAACATTTTCTAGTCAAAACTGTTATACTGCGTTCTTTGTAATTTCATTAACTTTTTATTTATTTTTTTCTAATTAATTTTGCATCGAGAGACGGGATAAGATAGAATTGACTTTGTCCTTCTGTTCGTCCGTTCTTAAAAAATATCAGAGGCATCTCTTACATTACCACACACCTATTAACATAAAACTTGCACTGCTGTAGCATATTATTAGGAAAGAGTTTCCACACACAAAATCTGGGTAGCTATGACTTTTGTTCAGGATTAATTGCATCGTTTAAGATCTTCCGTCCGTCTTCTCTTTTGGGACTCTAATTCCGAAAGCTATGTCACGTGAAAACTTAGTCACTGTGATCTATTTTTTTCCAGAATTATTCGTGATTGATTTATGAAATGTTATGTTCCCCATAGGCTGAAATGGCGGTGGTTTAGTGGCTACTAACTTATTATTGTTATTATTCCACGATGATAACACATTTGGTCATGAAAGATCCTTCTGCCATGTGAATATCCTTTTTAACACTAAAGAGCTTATATTCAGTTCTTTCATACTATAAGCATTTAATAATTTATTTTAAATAAGTCTATTAACAAGATTAGGAAAGTTTCACCATGAATTCAAATGCCATAATATAAGTTGGCAGGATACGAAGATAGATTAAAAATTAAGTTTGGTGAAGGAATGGATAATTTGTATATAGTTGAGATATGAGCAGCAATTTTACCGTTAAATCAAAGGTGCGTACCATTTGCAGATTGTTAGAATAAATGCTTTTTAATCGCACATTTATTTTATTCACAATTCTCCAGAAATCCAGATCTATCATCATTATGTATTTTAAATTTGCAAAACTTTGAAACTAAATGAAAATATATCTTACAAACGTACAGCCACCCGAAATTCTTGTGACTTTTTTGAGCTGTCGAATTGAATTTCTGTTCTGGTTAAAACATATGCAAGAATCAATATACGATATTTTCTTTCTCCTTCTTAGCAGATGGCTATCATAACAGTGTTTTAGACTTTTTAATTAAATCGAGAGGATCGTAACATCATTTTAGACTTGTTTTAATTAGCTCAATTCGACCATAACAATATTTTAGACTTGTTTTAATTAGATCGAGAGGATTGTAACACCATTTTAAACTTGTTTTAATTAGCTTCATTCGATCATAACATTATTTGAGTCTTGTTCTAATTTGCTGAATTGGATCATAACATTATTTTAATCGGGTTTTAATTAGCTCGAGGTGATCACAGCATTACTTTAGATTTAGAAAGTACAATGCTAATGAACTGTTTATTTGTTTCTCTTTCATCACTTATGTGTACGAGAGAAGAATATCTCAGATATCAAAATTTAGTCATCGTGAGGGCATTTTAAACATTTTGACGAAATGTATTACATCGCAAGATAGAGGACTTTTTTATTTTTGCACCAGTCAAAATGAGGAAATTGTTAACTTATGAATTAAATTTTTCGATGTTTGTTACACAATTTCAATAAAGATTACGTATCTGCTATAATTCAAAATTTCATTCGCGTAAATTATTCATTCTAAAGGAAATTTATTACTTTAATTTCCAAATTAGAATGCTTTTTTCTGTAGACATCATCAAACTTTTAATTATATTATCATGAATTATATTCAAATAACGTTCTTTGTGGGTAAGGAAGAACAAAGGTGTAGAAGAGTGGAGACTAATTTGTTACTTCCAAGTCTCTCAACTAGACCACGCTCGATGTCTCCTTTCAATTGAGATGAAGGCACAATATTCATTTTATAATTTCTATTCTAGTCTGATTATATAATTAAGGAAAATATTTACTATGAATAACAATTAAAATGTTACAGTGGAAGTTGATAAGACATAGAGACAGATAGATGTAATTTTAATAGGTAGATAAATTGATAAATAGGAAAATTAAACAGGATATTGATAGTGTGCATGCATGGATGATATTGACTGAGGTCCAGACCTGATAGTGCGCATTCTTGGATATTTTGAC